>CAUYPK010004654.1:0-18171 GCA_963574355.1 Loris lydekkerianus
TAGTTTCTTATTGGAGGATCTATCCAACACTGCCAAAGAGGTGTTAAAATCTCCAACTATTATGGTGCTGGAAGATATTAAATTGCTCATGTCTGTTAGGTCTCCCTTATAAATTGAGGAGCATTCTGGTTGGGCACATAAATGTTAATAATTAACATCTCATCATGTTGAGTGTTTCCTTTAACAAATTTGAAGTGACCATCCTTGTCTTTCCTTCCTTTTGTTGGTTTAAAGCCTAGTATATCTGCAAATAAAATTGCCACTCCTGCTTTTTTCTGATTTCCATTTGCCTGGATTTCAGATGTCCATCCCTTCATCCCAAGTCTATATTTATCCTTTAAGGTAAGATGAGATTCTTGTAGGCAGCAGATACCTGGCCTGAGTTTTTGTATCCAGTCAGCCAACTTGTGCCTCTTAAGAGGACAGTTTAAGACGTTCACATTAATTGAGAGTATTGATAAGCCTGGTAGTATTTTGGGTATCAAGTTTTTCAAAAGTCCAGTGGACATTTTGAATCTTTTCATCACTGTGGAAATTGGGTATTAGTCAAGAATTTCAGAGTGAGTTTACTTTGGTGGTAGAGCATTGTGCTGGTCATTATGGAGGATGGGTCTGAGTGAGGATATCCATAAGAGCTGGTTTTGTTTTGGCAAATTTCTTCAATGTGTGTATGTCATTAAAAGTATTTAACTTCTCCATATTATAAATGAAGCTCGGTTTAGCTGGATACAGGATCCTGGGCTGAAAGTTGTTTTGTTTTAGGAGATTGAAGGTCGGTGATCATCCTCTTCTGGCTTGAAAAGTTTCAGCAGAGAGATCTGCAGTCATTCTAATATTCTTCCCCTTCTAGGTTATGATTTTCTTACATCTGGCTGCTTGCAGGATTTTCTCCTAGAAAATCTAGAAGATGCTTTATTTGTGTTGAGTTGTGCTGAAGTTCTGAAACTGTCTGCTATCTGAATTTCAGTATCTCTTGCCATGCTTGGGAAGTTCTCCTCAATTATCTCTTGGAGTAGAGTATCTGTGCCTTTCGGACCAACCTTTTCTCCTTCAGGGATTCCTATGAAGCGAATGTTTGCTCTTTTGGAGTGGTCCCACAATTCTCTCAGGAAATGATCCATTTTTGCTCTCCACTTCTCTTTTTTTTGAGTGTTGGAAGCATTCGAAAGCTTTGTCTTCAATGTCAGAGATCCTTTCTTCTGCCTGCTCCATTCTGTTACTGAGGGATTCTACTGTATTTTTCAGGTCTTTGAGAGCTGCAAGTTCTTGCCTCAATGTGTCAAAATCTTTGGTGATTTTGTCTTTGAATTCATTGAATTCTTGAGACAACTTTTGAATTGCTGCTTGAATTTCTAATTCCATCTTTACCTCCATTCTGTTAGTCTTATTTGCCATCCAAATTCTGAATTTTGTTTCTGACATCTCAGTTATTTGTTCACGAATGGGATCTTCTGTTGTGTCTCCTTTGTCATTCTTTGGGGGAGTTGATCTACTCTAATTGTTCATGTTGCCAGAGTTTTTCTGCTGATTCCACCATGATTGTTTTTCACAGTTTGGCTAGAGAAGCTGGCAAGGTAAAATTGAATTGAGGACTCCTGGAATTGTAATTAATCAGCCCTTTACCAAAGAACTGGGACTAGTGATTGCAACTTTTCCCTTAGAGTTTTACAAAGGTCCCATTCAGAACTACAGCCTGAAACCCTGGGGACCTGCTTGGTGTGGTGGGGCTAGATGATGCTAACCAGTATTCAGCTAGTCTCTGTCTAATCCTAGTGAATCAGTGGCTTTGGGCTGAAATTTTAGCTGTGGAGAAATATAAGCCACTAAGACACCCTGTCCCCCGTTCCCCCCAATAGGCGACAACTGGAAGGGGAGAATCCCACACTCCCACAACAACACAACCAGGGTACAACCTTGGTGGATCCCTAGGTGATCGGCCCAGGTCAAGAGTTCTAAAACAATTGTCCCGGTCAACACAAACACCCATCAGGTGAGAGAGTTCAAAAGGTCTTCAGCGTCTAGGCAGCAGGGATCCACTGGCAGATCAATTTGACCCCAAAGGGAGGTACTGTGGAGCCGCCACCACTGTCAGGGTTGGCACTGCCACTGTTGGGGGTGATGCCACCCGTCTGAGGTACTTCTGTGTGCAGGTGGCAGGAGCCAGCAGAGAGCTGGAGGGCATTGCCAACAGCTGCAAGGGTCACAGGAGCCTGATGGGGAATCGGAGGGTGGAGTCACCGGCCTGGGGGGTGGACATCAAGGGTGGCAGAGGCCAGGCAGGAGTTGCAGGCCACGGGTCGTGGGTCTCAGGAGCTGGGTGGGAGTCCTGCTGCAGCGGCTGGTCGCAGGAGCCTGGTGGGGAGCTTGTGGGCCGTGGTCCCTGATTGTCGGTAGTGCTGGTCTGAGCTATGCTCTTTCTAATACAAGGCAAGTCTCACTCCCCTTGTGACTCCCATCCTGTATTAAAGTTACACTTTCTGGGCAGCACCTGTGGTTCAGTGGGTAGGGCGCCAGCCCCATATACTGAGGATGGCAGGTTCAAACCCAGCCCTGGCCAAACTGCAACAAAAAAATAGCTGGGTGTTGTGGCAGGAGCCTGTAGTCCCAGCTACTCGGGAGGCTAAGACAAGAGAATCGCCTAAGACCAGGAGTTGGAGGTTGCTGTCCCGGTTTGTGTTAACCGGGACAATTGGTTTAGAACTTCAGACGCCATGGCACTCTACTGAGGGTGATAGAGTAAGACTCTGTCTCTACCCAAAAAAAAAATAAATAAAGTTATAGTTTCAGCTCAACTGCCTCACAGCTCATGAGGTGCCCCGCCCTAGCGAAAATATGACAAATGCTCCCGATCTTGCAGGAGGTAGTCTTCTAGACTGCCAGGAGAGTGGGGAGGGGTGGATTGGGAGTTCAGGAAGTAGGGAGAATATTAGATCAACTTTTGGCCCAGGCAAGAGACTGCCTGGGCTTGCAGTGTTATCTCTCTGTGGAGGGAGTCCCCGGAGGCCCTGAGGCCCTCAGTCATTCTCTCCCCTTTGGTGAAACAAAAGGTCCTCTGTTCTCTACTCACCTCAAGCTGCTCTCCTGTGGGTGGGGAGGATTCCTTTCCTCTTTGGGATGGGCTTTGTACCTGAAATTTGTTTTCTTGGAGTACCAGCTTGTCGCATCAGGGGTGATGTGAACCTGTCGATCCTCTCTCTCAGCTCAGTTCCCAATCTTCTGCTTTATTGGGTTATTTCTGGCCATTATTTCTCCCTCAGAATGGGAGCCTCTGCTGAAAGCTGGTTTCGGTTGGCCATCTTGCCTCCTTCCTGAAAATTCTTGTATTCAATTTAAAATGCATATTATTTCAGTTAGGCACAGTGGCTCATGCTGGTAATCCCAGCAAGAAGGGAGGATCACTTGAGGCTAAGAGTTCAAGACCAGCCTGGGCAACAGAGGAAAACCCTGTCTTTAAAAAAATGAAAAACAATTAGGTGGGTGTAGAGATGCATGCCTATAGGTCTAGCTACTCAGGAGGCTGAGATTAGAAAATCACCTAAGCCAGGAGTGCATGACTGCTCCAAGTTATGATCACTACTGCATTGCAGCTTGGGTGACAGAGCAAGACCTCATCTTGTAAATAAATAAATAAATAAAATGCATATTATTTAATATATGCCAGTAATATTCTGTAAGTCTACACATCAGTCACTTACTTTTGAAAGAAATTGCACTGATGTGGGGAGAAGAGATAAAATTAACACTTGACAGGAGAACTAGAACCCATAATTGGTAGTTTCCACATATTTTTATACAAAAGTATACCTTTTTTATACTCCCACCTGCCTTATTATATAAAATCATGCTTATTTCATTGAACAGATGCTGTGTGTAAGTCACTGTCGTATAAGAGAATTAAGAGTGTTTAATACAGATTCAGATTATTGAACATGACATTGTCTGAGATTGACAAAAGAGGATTAAATGAGTAAATATATACACTTGTGTGTATATATACAGGGTTCCCCAAAGGTCATTATACATAGAAAAAATCAACAAACTCATTTCATATTGTTTTATATTTGTAATATTTATATATCAACATGTAAAGAAATAATTTGTAAATATAAAATATAAAATTTCATAATGAATATTTTGTAAATAAAGGTACTTTTAGGTATAATTTCCCAGTTTCCCTGTGTATATAGGTATGCTGACCTTTGGAACACCCTGCCCTGGATATTCACTTTGTTTAAGTTTGCATATTAGTTTGACCATTTGCAAATATTGTCAGCTTCCTCAGTTCTCTGTACAACTTCAGTCCTCCTCATTTCTAAAATAACTACTGTACAAAAGAAAATTAGGATTGACATTTGTAAATTGAGGTACCAATAGTAGCATCACAGGACTATTGTAGAGTATTAAACAAAGTCAAAGTAAATTAATTGGAATTATACATCAATGTGGGCCCACTAAAGCAGAAATATAAGTAAAAATTGAGTCCTACTTGGACATACTGCATTTTCTTAATGAAATTTAGTTTAAGTTGCAAGTAGCCAGAATTTTGTACTTATTTTTCATTCATTGAAATAGCTTGTCTGGCTTTGTTCATGGTATATAAAAGTAGCTCTAACTATTCAATGCCTTAAATTTAAATCTATACCAAAAATAAATAAATGGAAAATGATCAAACTAAAAACTTCTGCATAGCTAAGAGCACCCCGACTAAAGGAAACACAACCTTCAGAATGGGAGAAGATATTTGCATGCTATCAATTGGACAAAGGGCTGATGACTAGAATCTGTAGAGAACTCAAACTAATCAACAAAAGAAGAGCAAACAATCCCCATTTATCAGTGGGCGAAAGACGTAAACAGAACCTTCCCTGAAGAAGACAGACAAAAGGCCAACAAACATATGAAAAAAATGCTCATTCTCCCTAATCATCAGAAATGCAAATTAGAACCACCCTGAAATATCACCTTACCCCAGGGAGAACACCCACATCACAAAATCCCAAAGCTGCTGATGCGGGCGTGGATGTGGAGAGAAGGTAACACTTTTTACACTGTTGGTGGGACTGTAAACCAAAACAGCCTGCGTGGAATTCTCAAAGACCTGAAAGTAGACCTTCCATTTGATCTCATAATCCTAGTACTAGGTATCTATTCAGAAGTAAAGAATCATTTACCATAAGGACATTTTCACTAGAATGTTTATCACAGCTCAATTCACAATCACCAAGATGAGGAATCAACCCAAGTGCACAACAACTCATGACAGGATTAATAAACTGGTATATGTATGTCATGGAATACTATTCAGCCATACAAAGATGGAGACTTTACATCTTTTGTATTAACCTAGATGGAGTTGAAGAACATTCTCCTTAGTAAAGTTATCAGTGGAAGAGCAAGTATCCAATGTACTCAATATTAACATGAAACCAGTAAAAAAAACAACTACATCCCACAAGAAAGAAAGACACAGTTAAATTCAAGTGGAGGGTAGGAAAGGAAGGGGCAGAAGGGAGGAAGGAGGGGGATTAGTAAGCTCTCACCTAATGGGTACAGTGTAAGAGTATATGGCACGCCTCCTGGGCGAAGGGCTCAACTACAACTTGGAATTCACCTAATAAACGCAAGCAGTGTAACCTAATTGCACCCTCCTATTACGTAATCTGGAAAACAAAAAAAGTTCTAACTGCTGAAATACTGATTGCCAGGAAGCCATATAAGAAAACTAAACTAGTTTCACCAAACAAGCTAATAATATTTATAATGCATGTCATTTGGTGGTGGCACTAAATTCCATTCTCTGGCAGTTTCTTTTTTTTTTTTTGGGGGGGGGGGGAGGACAAGAGTCTGACTGTGTTGCCCTCTGTAGAGTGCAATGGCGTTACAGCTCACAGCAACCTCAAACTCTTGGGCTTAAGTGATTGTCTTGCCTCAGCTTCCTAAGTAGCTGGGACTACAGGCACCTACCACAATGCCTGGCTATTTTTTTGTTGCATTTGTAATTTTTTAGCTGGCCTTGGCCAGGTTCAAACCCACCAGCCTCAGTGTGTGAGACTGGTGCTGAAACTACTGTGCTATGGGCAGCGAGCCTCTCTAGCAGTTTCTTAGGGTTGCTTTTTTGTGTCCACATGTCTTCATATTACTTGGAATATGGTATTTCTGAATTTTTAAAAAATTTTGGTCTTGAGGCTTAGTTGTCTCAGCTGAACAAATCTAGCTGGACTAATATTTGGCAAAGATCTTTCACAAAAAGTCATTCACAAGGTAGAAAAGTGTCATATTTAAACAATATGTGCACAAGACTACCGTGGTAAGAGAGAAGCATCAGGCTGGGAATTAAGGGATATTAATCGTTTATGCTGGAGAAACCCTCCTCTGCACCTCTAGTACCTCCTTCTGTAAATGGAAGGGCCCTGCCTCCTCTCCTTCACATGTCCTGTGGCACACAGTACAGTATTTACTTGAAACAGAACAAGGCTTTTCTAGATTGCAGTAGAAATGAGGACAGTTACAAACGTTGGATTTCATCTGTTTCGTGGTTCTCTACGCTCCTGACAAATCTGCACTGTGATCTTTCTTATTGGGAAAAACTTTGAACTTTTACCCTAATTCCTGATTTAGGGTAAAGAATGCACTCCAAGAATACATGTGGTATTCAGGACTGTAAGAAAATGTGAGGAGAACTATCAGGAATAAACCTTGATAACCCAAGAACTCTTGAAAGAAAACTATTATTTTGAACTATTGTATATTCTTAACTGACTAAAAATAGTAAATTTGACATCCTTGATCAAAATTGCTTTAGTGAGAGGACATATACACGTAGTTTTTTTTTACCAAAGTATAAAATATGTATAGTTCAAGTATAGTAAAGTGAAAAATAGTAGTGCATTCTGCATCATCTCCCACCATCCTTTTCTTGTATACATAAATACATGAATAAATCTAGGTTTGATGTCAGAATTTACTGTAGCACTTCAAAAAAAACATTGCCTGTCCTGGCGAGATTCTGATTCTGAGATTAAGTTTAATACACCAAGATGATAATGCAATCTGAATAAAACATATACTAAAATTATGTATAGTTAAAGTAGAACTTAAGTGAAAAATAGAAGTGCATTCTGCATCATCTCCCACCATCCTTTTCCTGTATACATAAATACATGAATAAATCTAGGTTTGATGTCAGAATTTACTGTAGCACTTCAAAAAAAACATTGCCTGTCCTGGCAAGATTCCGATTCTGAGATTAAGTTTAATGCACCAAGATGATAATGCAATCTGAATAAAACACTGGGTATCAATTTAGTCACTTCTGAGGTCATGTAGAATTAATGATATCAGGCAGCCATTCTCAAGCTGGGCACACAGCTGCTTGTAATCCTAGCACTTGGGAAGGCTGAGATGGCAGGATTGCTTGAGGCCAGGAGTTTGAGACCAGCCTGGGCAACATGGTGAGACATCCCCCCTCCATCTCTACCAAATAAAAATTAAAAATTAGCTGGGTGTGGTGGAACATGCCTATAATCTCAGCTATTTGGGAGGCTGGGGCAGGTTGGTGGGGAAGGGCTTTGGCAGATTGCTTAAGCCCAGGAATTTGAAGCTATGGTCGTGCCACTGTACTCCACAGTTTATGAGACCACCTCTCTACTGAATAAATAAATAAAACAGCCATGCTCAAAGCATGGTTTGTGGACTCCTGAAGGACCTCAAGACTCTGTTAGGGGTGGAATCCTCATATTCTACCTTGTAACTAATTAAGAAACTGTCACTTATCAAATTTAAGTGTAGTATCAAAGAGGAATGTTTCCAATTATATGAAAAGGCTATTACAATATTCCCTTTTCCAACTACCTTTCTGTTTAAGTTTGCCTTAGACCAAAAACTTTAAGATTTGCTGGGTGGGGGTAAGGATAGGGGAGGTGGTGTGGAGGGAGTATGAAAGTGAGCTTTACTTAGAACAAAAACAGAAAGACTAAATCACTCATTTTTAAAAGCTGATATAGTCAACAACATAAAAGGCAAGAAAAATAAGAATTTTATAAATTCAACACATCTCTAAAAATCCACGTTTGCACACTGTCATTGTCTTTCTTTTTAAACTGCTTTCTCAAGGTCTGATTGACATGCAAAAAGCTGTGGTATTTCATGTATATAACTTGATGTTTGGAAATAAGTATACAGTGGTGAAATCATCATCACTGTCAATGCCATAAACTTATCACCTCCAAAAGTTTCCTCTCACCTCCTTTGCTCTTTTTTAGTGCTTGTTTTGTCTTTTTTCCTCTGTCTTAAGAGAACTTAAGGTAAGTCTACATACTTAGCACATTTTTAAGAATTTAATACAATATGTTTAATCATAGGTCTTATGTTGTACTACATACAGTATATCTCGAGAACTTATTATTTTTGCATTACAGAAACTTTGTGCCCTTTAACCAATTCCTTCCCATTTTCTTTCTTCCTGGCCCCTGGCAATCACCATTCTACTGTCTGCTTCTGTGGCTATTTTATATTCCCCATGTAAGTCAGATCATTCAGTGTTTGTTTTCCTGGGTCTGGCTTATACCACTTAAATGTCCTCCAGGTCACCCTTGTTGTCAGAAGTGGTGGGATTTCCTTCTTTCTGAAGGTCAAATAATATTCCACTGTATATACAACATTTTCTTCATTCGTTCATCTGTAGATGGACATTTAGGCTGCTTCCATGTCTTGGCTATTGTGCATAATGCTGCAGAGAACACGGGAATACAGAAATTCATTTTTTGAATTCACATTTCAGTTCCTTCAGATACATATCCCAGAGTATGATTGCTGAATCAAACGATAGTTGTATTTTTAATTCTTTAAGAGGTCTCCATATCCATAGCAGCTGCATCAGCTTATATTCCCACTAACTGTGTACAAGGGTTCCCTTTTCTCCACATCCTCACCAACACTTGTTTATGAAATCTGTCCTCTTGAAACACACACACACACTTTCTATTTAGTGATAGGATGATCTGACCATGTGAATAATTGAAAACTGGAAATTGTTAGTTATAATATTGATATTTTAGGGATTATAAATATTAGTTAAAAGCAAGATCTAGAATCCTGTTTCATATACAGTATTCTGAAAGATAGAACATATGTGTCTAATTAGCAAGTTGTTATTTTCTATTAGAAGGATAATATACAGTAGAACCTCTGTAAGTTGAGCAGCCAAGGGACTATAATGAACTGGTCAACATATGAAGGTGTCAACATAAGGAATTAAATCTCGTACTGACACATGCATGTCGAGCAGGTTTGGTCTGTGGAAATTAGGTCAACTTAAAGAGGCGGTCAGCTATGGAGGTCCTACTGTGTTTAACTTCTTGTAATGTGGGTAGGATTTTCCCTGATGATGGGGTACACAGACCGTTGGGAGTTTGTAGAGATGTTTACTTTTTAAGTTCTTTATATGCAGTTTGATCAAAATTATGCATTTCATAATTGCTAAGTTATTTGACTAGCCAGGTCCATTAGTTGTATTTCTACTTTCACTGGTACTTTTTGTTTGATTTTTTTGTTTGTTTGTTTGTTTTGGTTTCTTCACTGTATTCAGTTTCACAGTGAAAAAGAAGATAAAGTCTCTTAGACCTTGAGTCTTGAAAGTTAACTTGGAACAGGTGGTTCTGTCAGCGGTGAAGCTGGATTAGGGCTAGTTTTAAAGAGAATTTTAGCTACTTTAGTAGCAATAGCTTCAGTAAATCAGCCTTTCTGGATTGGAATGTTTCCATGTGAATTTGAAACCTAAAACTAGTTTATACATAGTAACAAATTCTTTTAAGATTGTTGATTTTAGATACTTTCTGCCTCTTTTCAATTCATAAACTGGCTATTGTTGTTTTTAGGAAATGACAATGGCTTTTTTAAAAATGTTGTTGAGATAAGGACACTTGTACTAGACTGTTGCAGCTCAATTTACAATTGCCAAAATGTGGAAACAGCTTAAATACCCACCAATTCAGGAATGGATTAACAACCCGTGGAATACGTATACCATGGAATACTATTCAGCCGTTAAAAAATGGAGACTTTATATCCTTTGTATTAACCTGGATGGAAGTGGAAGACATTATTCTTAGTAAAGCATCATAAGAATGGAGAAGCAAGAATCCTATGTACTCAATTTTGATATGAGGACAATTAATAACAATTAAGGTCATGATGGGGTTGGGGGAGAGCAGAGAGAAAGGAGGAGGGTGGGTCCTTGGTGTGTGCCACACATTTTGGGGGCAAGACAACGATTGCAAGAGGGACTTTACCTAATAAATGCAATCAGTGTGACCTGGCTTATTGTACCCTCAATGAATCCCCAACAATAAAAAATAAAACAAAAAATGTTGTTGGGGACTGCAACAAAAAATAGCTGGGTGTTGTCCGGGCGTTGTGGTGGGCACCTGTAGTCCCAGCTACTTGGGAGGCTGAGGCAAGAGAATCACTTAAGCCCAGGAGTTGGAGGTTGCTGTGAGCTGTGTGACACCACAGCACTCTACTGAGGGTGATAAAGTGAGACTCTGTCTCTACAAAAACAAAAACACCTATATATTTTTTTAAAATTAAAAAAAAAATGTTGTTGGGGAAAGTGTAGGGAACATAATGGATACTGTTTCCAAGGTTTTTTTGTAACCCTTCTCTTCTGGAGTAGGGCCAGGACATTGGGGGCTATAGAGCAAAACTTTGACTTTCCAGATTAGTTTACTAGCACAATGCCTGAGAGTTATGAGAAAAGGAGAAAGATCAGAAAATCTGGAAGGTGATTCTTGTCATGACCATCATTGCCAAGAAAAATTAGAGTTGTTTCCTATTATGCCTTATGAGGTTGAGAATGACTTTTCTCATCAATATATCACTTTGTTTTTTAATCCCCTCATCACTTTTAGGCAATAGTAGCTAAGCTGATAGGAAGGCTACTGTAGATATTGTGAGGATTAAAATCTTAAACTTTGGTCCTTTTTAGCCTCTGGACTTTAGCATACAAAGAATGCATGTGCTCTTTTTTCAGTGAGGCTCTGAATACTGTGAAAGGGCACCTGCTCTCATAATTTACTTTTTGAATGAGCTCTTCTGTTTTTAGCTGAGATGTGTCAGTTTAAAAGGAAATAATATTCTTAGATAATGATATTACTGATTTTTTTACCTATTGCCATCAGAATTTTTAAATAAGCAGAGATAGCCATTAGTCAGATGGTGTCAGAGTTGTGTTGAATTCTTATCTGGTTTTTTGAGGTGTTCTTTTTTTCAAAATTATCATTAATTTTGCAACAGAGTCTCGCCCTGTGTTCTGGGTAGAATGCCATGGCATCCTAGCTCACAACCTCTGCGACCTCAAACTCCTGGGCTCAAGTTATCCTCTAGCCTCAGCCCCCTAAGTAGCTGGGACGGCAGGCACCCACCATGAGGTCCAGCTAGTTTTTCTATTTTTAGTAGATGTGGGGTCTTGCTCTTGCTCAGCCTGTTCTTAAACTTCTGAGCTCAAGCGATCCATCTGCCTCGGCCTCCCAGAGTGCTGGGATTACAGACATGAGCCACCACACCTGGCCTCAGAATTACTTTGAATGCTCTTATTTCTTACACTTTCCTGTTTTTCTTTTGTTTAAACCTTCTTGAAGTTTTAAAAATAATTTTGACACTGTGGAATAAGGTACTTGCAGTCCCCAAGTTACAAGCATCCATTTTGCATACAACTTGCACTTAAAAATGGAGTCTGTTACAGTTAATAAGTAAACGTACCTGTTCCAACTTACATAATTCAACTTTAGAGCAAACCTAAAGAACCCATCTTGTTCGTAACCCAGAGCCTGCCTGTATTATTAACTTGATGAGGCAAGTTTTAGTGACTAAAAACTTTAACTGCTTTAATTGGGACAAATCATGGCTGGCAGCTAAGCTCAAAGTTTAATCATGAACTTTTTAAAAACAGAACATATTAGCTGTTCCAGTCAGAGCTTGATGTGTTAAACAGCTCTACTGTCTATATGTGGATGTCATTCTGTGTGTGTAAATATTCTGAGCATAATTAATCTTTTAAATGGTTCATTGATTGAAGACTTTCTAGTGTTCTCTTTTTTTGGACTTAGATGAAGAAAAAGCTCACAAAATTCATGCCTAGAGCAGTTTTATTTAACATAATTTTGACAGCCCTCAGAATGGGAGAAAATATTTGCAGGCTATACCTCCGATAAAAGTCTAATAACCAGAATCCACAGAGAACTCAAATTTATTAACAACCCTTATTTTTTAAAAAAAGATATAATGTTAAAATTTTAGATTAATATAATGGTAGAAATAATTAGGTTACATTGTTCACATTCGTTAGGTAAATTTCAAATTGTAGTTAAGCCTTTCACACAAGGTGTGTGCTGCATAATCTTACATTGTGCCTACTAGGGAAAAGGTTACAAATGCCCCTACATCCTCACCTCTGCCCTTGATCTTCTCCCCCTGTACTGGAATTTAGATGTTTTTTTCTCTCACATGGGAGTGAATTGTTTATGTATTAGTTTCATATTATTATTGTATACATTGGATACTTGCTATTCTATTCTTGTGGTATTTTCCTAAGAATAATATTCTTCAACTCCATACAGGTAAATGCAAAAGATGTAGTCTCTATCTTTTTATGGCTGAATACTATCAAACAGTTTATCAATCCATTCATGAGGTGATGGGCACTTGGTTGATTCCACTTCTTGGTGATTGTGAATTGGGCTATGATGAATGTAATAGTGCAAATAACCTTATAGTAAAATGATTTTTATTTCTTCTGGATACATACTTAGTAATGAGATTGCAAGATCAAATGGGAGGTCTACTTTTAGCACTTTGAGAGCTATGCATACTTCTTTCCACAGAGTCTGTATTAGTTTGCATTCCCACTAGCAGTGTAAAAGTGTTCCCTTCTTACCATATCCATGCCAGTATCTACATATTTGGGACTTTATGATGTAGACTATTCAGACTGGGGTTAGGTGATATGTCACAGTGGCTTTTATTTACATTTCTCTGGTGATTAAGGATGATGAGAAATTTTTCTTGTGTTAGTTGGTCATTCATATGTCTCCTTCAAGAAGGTTCTATTCAGTTCTCTTGCCCATTCATAAACAAGATTGTTTGTACTTTTCTTGTTGATTAGTTTGAGTTCTTTGTAAATTCTAGTTGTCAATTCCTTATCTTATTCCCAGCATGCAAATATCTTCTTCAATTATGAAGACTGTTTGCTTTAGTTGTTCCCTTGGCTATGAAGAATCTTTTTTATCTTGATTATGTACCATTTATATACTTGCTGTAATTGCTAAAAAGTCTTCATGAAATGTTTACATAGGCCAATATTGTCAAGAGATTTTGCCACATCATTTTTTTTAGAATTTTTTATTACTTCATGCCTTAAATTTAAATATTTGATCTATTGAGAGTCAATTTTTGTCACTGGTGAGAGGTGTAGGTCCAGTCTCAGTCTACATGTAGATAACCAGTTCTTCAAGCACCATTTGCTAAATAGGGATTCTTTTTGTCAGTTTTTTTTTATCAAAAATCAGATGGAGATATGTGACTGTGTTCATTTCTGTTGTCTATTCTATTTCTTAGATTTATATCTCTGTTTTTCTGCAAGTACCACGTTGTTTTGATCATTGCAGACTTGTAGTATAACCTGAAGTCTGGTAATGTGATGACTTCAGATTTGTTTTTATTTCTTAAGATTAATTTGAATATTCAGAATTTGTCTGGTTCCAAATGAAACAAAATACTATTTTTCAAGTTCTTCAAAGTATAATGTTGGTACTTTGATGGGGATTTAATTAAATCTGTAGATAACTTCGGGTTTGGTAGACATTTTAATGATACTGATTCTTCCCAGTCATGAGCATGGTATTTTCTTTCACTTGGTAACACCTTCTGCTATTTATTTTCTCAGGGTTTTGTAGTTTTCTCTGTAGACATCTTTCATGTTCTATGTTAAGTATATTCCTGGATATTTAATTTTCTTTGAAGCTACTATGAAGCATACTATATTTCAGATTGAGTGTTATTGTACTATACAAAGGCTACTGATTTGTGGACATTGCTTTTGTATCTGGAGATGTTACTGCATTTCTAATCATTTCCAGAAGTCTTGTGGTTGAATTCCTAGAGTGTTCTAAGTATAGGATTATATTGTTAGCAAAGAACAAGAGTTTGACCTCCTCTGTCCAGACTTTGATAGCCTTCTCTTTCATGATTGCATTGGCTAGAATGTCCAGCACTATGTTGAATAGCAGTGGTAAAAGTGGACATAATTGCCTGGTTCCAGGTCTAAGTGGAAATACTTTCAATTTTACTCCATTCAATATGATATTGGCTATGTGTTTGTTGTAGGTGCCCTCTATCAGTTTAAGAAAGGTCCCATATATGCCTTTTTTCTTAAGTATTCTTGTCAGAAAGGGGTGGTGACTTTTGTCAAATGCTTTCTCTGCATCTATTGAGAGGAGCATTTTGGTTTTTGATTCTATTTATGTGGTGAATTACAATTATGGATTTATGCATGTTGAACCAATCTTGAATCCCTGGAATAAAGCTCACCTGATCATGATGTTTAATTTTTTAATGTGTAGCCATATTCTGTTTTCTAGGATTGTATTGGATATTTTTGTGTTGATATTCATTAATTATATTAGTCTGTAGTCTTGTTGTTGTTGGATCCTTTCCTAGTTTTGGTACGAGGAAAATACGTGGTGCTTTGTAGAACATGTTGTTGAGGGTTGCTCCCATCTCTATAATTTTGGAATCATTATTGCAATATACATTCAAGCTCCTCTTTTAAAATTGTGTGGCACTCTGGTGTAAAACCACCTGGTTGAGGACTTTTTATATTTGGAAATTTTTTGTTGTTGTTGCTATTTCAGTATTTGATATTTGTTCAAAATTTCTAAGTATTTCTTATTGAGGTTAAGGAGATCGCGTGATTCTAGTTATTGGTCTATTTCTACCAGGTTTTTAAATTTATGGGCATAGAGTTTTTTTGTTTGTTTGTTTGTTTTTAGTAATCAATGGTGATCTTTCATACGTCTGTTATCTGTTGTTATTTCACTTTTTTCATTTCTGATTGATGTTATTAGAGATATGACTTTTATGTTTCTAACTTAATGTGGCCAAGTATTCATTAAATTTATCAAAATTTTCAAAAGTGCCAACTTTTTGTTCACTGATCTTTAGAATGGTCCTCATATTCTCAGCTCAATGATGGGGCACAGCCCAGTGTCAAATTCTCTGGAACTGGAAAGGCTGGAGTCCCAACTGGGCCGGCAGAATGGGCAAGAAATCTTAGAAAATGCTGCCAATTCACTTCCAAGTCTCAACCGAAGCCCATAACAGGAGGTTAGAGACTTTCCCAGCACAGTGTGAAAGTACCTAGCTTCCTCTACCCTTCTACTCAGACATGCAGTGGCCACAAGTGTGGCTCTTGTACTCTGATATCTAAATTCTCCAAATAACTCCTGGCTTAAGCTACTGTAAGCTCAGATGCCTGAGAGTTCCATGTAATTTCCCATTCTGGGGCACCATTTTTGTGCAATCTCCCAACAGTGCTCTATATTAGACCTAAGACCTACATGAGGCAGGGGTTCTTTTTCAGCCAATATTTTAAAAGTTGTACCCTGGGGGCTTCTCTCTTACGGTTTTGTGTGGCCAAGAGCTTCTCCTAGCTCTTACTCAGTCCCTCACTTGGAAATTTGCCCGACACTTTCTCCTTACCCAGTTTTGGTGCCTTCCATCACTTCCCTGTTAAATCCTAGACAATCTGTTTGAAATGAGAGAATCTGCTTACTATTCTGGTTTCTTTCCATAGAGGAGGCACATAATACCAAGACAACGACCTTTATCCTATGATTTTCTTTAAGAAAACATTTGAAGAAAAATTAGCTTCAATTCTTCTCAAACTCTTCCAAAAGATTGAAAATGAGAGGACACTTACCCATTCATTGTATGAGGGAATTTTTTACTCTGAAAACAAATGAGATAAGAACATGAGGGAAAGATTAACTCTCAGATATTCAAAATATCCATTATGAATGTCAATGAAAACATTATCAATAAAATTTAACAGAGTTCTTGTCTTAGAAGAAAATATAGGAAAAATCTTCTGCACAAGATTTGGCAATGATGTCTTAAGTACGACACGCAAAGCACAGGCAATGAAAGAAACTACATAAACTAGGCTTAACCCAAATTAAAAACTTTTGTTCATCAAAAGACATTATCCTTTAATTGTAAAAAGGCAACCTACAGAATGAGAAAAAATATCTGCAAAAAAAAGAAATATATATATATATATATATATATATATATATATATATATACATATATCTTATGAGACATTCATATCTAAAGTGTATAAAGATTTCCTACAAATAAAATAACATCAAAAAAACAGCCCAGTTTAAAAACTGGAAAATAATCTAAATAGAAAATTTTCCTAAGAAGGCAGAAAAATGACAAAAAAGCACATGAAAGGTATTGAACATCACTAGCCACTGGAGAAATGCAAAGCAAAACAATGAGTTACCACTTCACACCCATTAGGACAGTTAAAATTAACTAGTGTTACTAAAGATTTGGATAAATTTGAAATATTGTGCATTTCTGTAAAATAATACAACTGTTGTGGGAAACAGTTTCATGATTCCTCAAAATGTTAAACACACAATTTCTGTGTGATTAATAAAGTTGATACCTAGATATATTACACTCAAAAAAATTAAAAGAACTGAAACAGATGGATGTAGATCAATGTTTGTAGCAGTATCACAATAGTCAAAATATAAAAACAAATGATGTCTATTAATAGGTGAATATATGATGCTATATGACTTTGGCACATTTTTCTGTACTATAAAAGGAATTCATAAAAGTACCTACCTTGTATAGTTTTTAAGTTTGTGAACAGGCCACCATGCATTTACATTGGCAGCACTGTACAAACAACTAAGTAAGGTTTCATAACTTTGACATATTAGTCTCTCACAGCTGTGTTCATGTCAACATGTGGCAGTGTCTTGCTCAGTGGTGTCATTATTGTTGCACATTTTTATGTGCCATCATGAGAATATCGGAGCTCAGAGTAGAGCAACAAACAAACATTAAATTTCTTGTTAAACTTAGCAAGAGTGAAAGTGAAATCAGAGATGTTAATTCAAGTTTATGGTGATAATTCTATGAAGACAATGGCAGTGTAGAAATAATTTGTTTTTATTTTTACATATACATGTGTTTATTAGGTTTCCATTTTTTTGCCTTCGCAAAATTAAAAAGGTTTAAAATTTAAAAACAATAACAATGTTTAAGATAAGGACTAGAAACAAAAACCTCATAAAGAACGAACAAAAATAAATACATTCAGAAAAGAAATCAGACAGTTGCTAAATCAAAATATTAAGTAGTAATAATAATAGTAATAATGCAAAGAAAGTAACATTCACATTGTCAAATAAGAGTATGTCTATTATAGAATGCTTTGACTCTAAGATTCAGTATGAAGTCACCAGTTAACTTATTTTTTTAAGTCTCAAAAAATGGACAATTAATATTTATAAATAAAAGTAAAAGATAATTTTGAAAAATAGATCATGCCAAATCTCATAGATAATAGAAAAAGAAGAAAAACTTCAAAATCATACTACTTGATCTGGGTACACCTGATACTAAAATTGGAGAAAGGGGAAATTACAAACATATATCACTTATAAATGAGGATGTAATATTCTACACAACATATTAACAAGTTGAATTAAAAATTGTTTAAGTAATGTACTTTGGTCAAAATTAAATCCAATTTATGTGAGAATTAGTCACTATTTTCTTTTCTTGTTTTTTTTCTTTTTCTTCTTTTCCTTTCCTTCACCCCTTCCCTCCTTCTATGTCTGTTCTCCCCTTACCCCATGCCCAACACTGTCATTCATAGTCATTAATTGTCTTCATATCAAAATTGAATACATAGGATTCATACTTCTCCATTCCTGTGATGCTTCACTAATAATGTGTTCCACCTCCATCCAGGTTAGTACAAATGCTGCAAAATCTCCATTTTTTATGGCTGAATAATATTCCATGGTATACATATACCACAGCTTACCAATCCATTCCTAGGTTGAAGGACATTTAGGTTGTTTCCAC
>CAUYPK010004655.1:0-12040 GCA_963574355.1 Loris lydekkerianus
GCACTTATGCTCTCACACTCATTCATGCTGACCGCACACTCATCATGCACTTATGCTCTCACACTCCCGCACACTGACACACACCCATGCATTTATGCACTCACACTCATACACACTGACACACATACTCATGCACCGACACACACTTCCATTCATACCCATACTCACTGGCAGACGTACATTCAGAAGCAGTCATGCCCACACACGCATGCTTGCGCACACGTTTCCACAACACCCCTACAAGCACACACAGACATGTCCCTCACCCAGGACATACATGGTGTTTGCTGAGGCTTTTGGTGGAAGCACCTGCTGAAGAAGCCTATCACTCCCCTCTGCACACACGCACTCATGTGGAAGTACAGGTTCCACTTAGATGCCTGTGGGTCATCTGCCATCAGGGCCATTCCGTGTGAGATGAGGCCCTGTGTCCGGGTGACCAGAGCAGAGGGGTGCAAGAGACAAGAGTGACAGGAGACATTCCAGCAGCCTCTGCAGGTGTCCAAGTGGTGTCCTCTTTGTAGCCTTAGTATCCTCCTGACACAGAAAGCCAAAATCCTTGGGTGGAAAAAGGGCTCTGCAGGGCGGAGCCCCACCAAATGCACCAGGAAGGGCAGGCAGGGCTGCTGTCCACAGTCCCGGGTGCTATGCTGGGTTTATGTCATCATCACACAGCACACTCTGCCTGCTTTTAGGGGGACTCTATACCTATGATGGCCTTGTGAATCCCATCTGAGCTCACCCACAGAGTATTTTCCTCTGTTCTGAGTTCATATAAATAGAAATGTTGACTAGTCAGTCTCACAGGCTGTCCTTGTTTGCTGAAGTGTTAATCTACCCCAGTTGTGCATATGCACATGTGTGTGTGCACACATCTGTGCGTGTGTGCATCTGTGTAGCATGCCCTGAAGAAAAGGGCAAAGCAAGGAAGGCCTGGGTGCCTTGCCTCTGAGTACTTCTTGTGATGGAGGGTGGCTGTAGAGGAGGACGTGCCCTGGTTGGGCTGTGATGACCGCTCCAGGGCTTCACTGTGTGCTGGACTGTCCCAGCTGGGGTTTTGTAATCCTGTGTGTCTGTCTGGAGGCCTGAGGGGCCTCTCCACATACAATACTGCCCACATGGTGGTCATGATTCACCAGCAAATAGCATCAGTCTGAGGGAGGAAGGGCCAAGCTGTCTCCTGTGTGTTTATGCAGAAGGAGCATATTAGTGTGGTGGAGTCTCTGTTTGAGCCCCATTTGGAGGTTCAATAACTCCAGTGAGCTGTATGGTCCAGTACTGGGCCTTCAAAAGGTTCTTCCTGCATCAGAAGAAATTTTTCTGAAATCCTATTAGGAAATCTATAAAACATAGCATCGGGAATGGATCCTTCATCACTGGAACCTCTCCCTTCTCTCACCCATCCCCCTACATCCCTCTTCCCGACCCACTGGCACATTTTACAAACCAAAGCCCTTCGTCTTTAGGTGGGAGGCCCTACTGGCCCCAGCAGTAGCACAGATCTGTGGACAGCCTCACCCACCCTCTTCCGCAAAATTTGGAAGGGATTCAGTCCCCCAAACAAGCATCCTTGCCTTGTGTCTTTCTCTCATGCTAATGCCATCTATCCCAGCTACTTAAACACCCCCTGCCCAGTCATTCATACACATCAGTGGTCCATAAAGCATATCCCTAGGGGCTGGGGTGAGGGTTCAGCACACTTGGAGATGGGGGTAACTCCTGGCCCCACCCCTCCAGCTGTCTCATAGGCTTTTCTCTTCCTGCCAGCTTTTGCTGAGCTGCAGACAGACATCCATGAGTTGACCAGTGACCTGGATGGAGCTGGGATTCCCTTCCTGGATTATAGAACTTATACCATGCGGGTGCTGTTCCCAGGAATTGAAGACCACCCCGTCCTCCGGGACCTTGAGGTAAGAACAGTGCCCCATCCTGGCATTAGAGTCGGGAGTGTATTGGCAATCTTCAGATCCATCCCCTATCTGGAGGTGAGAAAGCTGAGGCCAGGCAGGTGACACAACTTGCCCAAAGTCCCCCATCTTGTCAGCACCAGCCTGTCCCTCTGGAGGAGATGCAGCCAGGCCAGGAACCACAGAACAGAGATACAGGCAGGGCTTCAGGTCTTGGGGGGACATACAGCCCTTTGAAAATTGAATGAAAATTGAAGACCCTCTCTCCAGAAATCTACGTACGTATATGCAGAACAAGAACTGTGGCAGATAAATTTAGAAAGCTCATTGTTCAAGAAACCAGGCTGTAGGGGATATTACTCACTTAGTTGGTGCTCAGCATATAAGGGATTTTACCACTTGGAAAAGATAAATGTTGTATTTGGAAAGGAAGCAGAAAGATGATGATCAAAATCACCATCTCTTCTACCAGCAAGGACCTCGTCTTCTAACATTTTATCCCAGTTCCTATCTAGGATGCTGTCTGGCTTATGTATAAACTCATATTCCACTTTGTCCTGATAGCGCTTTGGAATGGCCTACAGAGATAAATACCAGAGAAAAAAGGAAGCCATTATATCATGCCATAATAATCATCAGGAGTAATCACTATTGGTTGACTGTTACTAATATCCTGGCAAGGTATATCCAGTCACCCCCCTTCCTTCATTTAACCTCCCAAGAGCACTGAGCAAGTGAGCCCATTTTACAGGTGACAAAACTAAGGGCATGACTGATTTTGGCAATTGCCTAGGGCCACACAGCTGGTGGAGGTGGAGTGAGGATTTGAACCCAGGCAGTTAGATTGGAGAGCCCTCGCTCCCAGGAACAAAGCTGTGCCCCACACTACTTGGGGCCGTATCCACAGCCTGCCTTGTGGCTCTGGATATTTACCAGGATAGATCCCAAACCTATAGCCAGGGCAACAACTGACAATTAGATTGATGCCAAGATTTACATTGTCCATAAAATAGAAACAGATCCATCTCTCGGGAGTCGTGTGGTTTTTCAGGCACTGACACCTGTGGCCTGTGTGGGCTCTCCCAAGGGGATGTACAGATTGTCACCTCTGCGGCACACCCAGCAAGGTTCACAACACTCACGTTTCTCCAGACTTGCTTGTTGAATGACGCGTGTCTGTGTGTGTGTGCCTCTAGAGCGGGCAGGGGCACTCCTGTTTGCGGGGCTCCCCTCAGCTGACACGCACCAGGAGACACTTTCTGAGGCTGCAGGCAGTGGGCTCTGTGCCTCACTGACAGCGCATCTTTTCTCTCTGCCTACACACGAGCGTGTGCGCGTGTATGGAGACGTGTGTCCACACACAGAGAAGAGCGCAGTGTGCATCACGACACTTGTCTCTACCTGCGTCCTTGGCCCTGCTCCTTGCCTTCGGCCCTCCCCCAAGCCCACTCACTCTTCTTTTCCTTTCCTCTCTCCTCCAGCCTCACCTTTTGTTTGCTTCAGCACAACTGGTTTCTGAGGCCACTGGGGAGCTCGCAAGCCCCTGGTTAAAGGGCAACGTAGGAGTGATGAAAAGACGTGTTTGTGAGTGCGTGAGTGTGTGAGTGAGGACGTGTGGACTGTGTGTGAGAGTTGATACCACACCTTATCTTTGCAATTCCAGCGTCAGCAGAGCAGAGTGCTTGTCACAGAGTTGGCAAGTAGAGAATGGCGAAGGACTGGATAAATGAATGTCTGTGTGTCTGCTGAATTAGGGTGGGAAGGGCCATGCTGGAGGGGGTTGGGGAATTCACGTCTCAACATCCCCGTATCTCCTGTGGACAGGGAAGAGAGACATCTAAATAAGCATTCAACTAAGTGAGTGTATAAAGTGATTCTCCTTTGAACTAGCTCAAAGTTCCAAGTAAGTCTCTTTTATGGATATAACTTTAAAATTGATTGTCTAACAACTTTTACTGAGTCACATTGACATGGGGCTGCGTGATCCAGCCTCTTCTGTGAAATCCAGGGATCAAGGATCATGTGCAGATGCCTGTTTTCGTATTTGTTTGTGTCCAATCCCTCTGGCCCTAGAATGATTTCTCTTCCTTTGTGTTAGTGTTCTGAGCATGGACACAAGCCGTTGATTAATCTCAAGCACTGTTCCCCAACCCTTTCAGCACTGTTCCCCAACCCTTTCAGGTATACATGTACACATGTATACCTACCTACTGTTTGGAAGTGTGAAGGAGGAGATGTCCTGTTGCCCAGGCTGTCCTGGAGGGCAGGCCACCAGGGCCCCTCACTTGCGGCATTCAGGAAGGAGCTTCCCAAGCACAAGGCATGCCCCAGTCCTTTAAAGCCACAGAGCTGTCAATCACCCACTCCCAATTTCAACCCATCTTTGGCTCCTAAACTCTAACCTATTGGGTTACAATTAAAATTTACTATCCAGTTTTATACTCACAGACTTCAACTAAAGTAGAGAACCATCTGGTGAATAAGGAAAGTCTTGTTTCAGAGTGGCATTTGCTTTGGGGGAGGGTGGCAGGCTACAAAGGGGAATTGTTCTGCACACTCCTTGCCAAGACACTTCACTTCCATGCCCTCCCTTCATAAAACGGGGAGAAAAGTCCTGCCGTCTGCGCCCCAAATCACTGTGCCGAGGCATTAGCTACCTGGGAAAGTGTTGGGCTAAAGGGATCTGTGAAATGCAGTCCGTGGAGCTAGAAAGGCAAGTAATAAACTGCGCCGTTTAAGTGCGCACGGTGCGTGCCAAGCACTTTACATACATTATCTTATTTAATGCTCATAAAACATTATGACACAGGCACACACAGCCTCGCTTCACAGATGAGGCAATACAGCCTAGAGGTGGCATTTTCCTCCATGGGTCAATATGGTCTCTCTAGTTCTAGAACCCAGGCTGCTGAACGTCTTCAGGTGGCTTGGCTAGAATGCCCCTTCCCAGAGGCCCAGACTTGATGCCCAGGAGGCATGTACACAGAGAAAGTGCGGCTGCTGCGGGAAGTCCCAAGTGCATCCTCTCACCAGGGGTACCGTCTGGCTGGTCCAGGTCCTCTTCCAGCTCTCCGAATGCCATAGTCCCACACCTGCATGCAGCTCTCTCCTTTCAACAGCCAGCCTGAGCAGGTGGGAGGCCTAACATAGGAAGGCAGTGGCAGGGAGACATCAAGGCTAGGGCTGGACCTGGTGAGAGGTGGAGAGGACTGAGTTTGGAGACCCAATACCGCCCATCACCACCTGCCTGGCCTTGGGGCAACTTCTCTGTGAAACTGTTAAAAGGAGATCGTAACTTGCTCTTGAAAAAGTCATTACAAGACTTAATTGAACTAATGTGTGTAATGTGCCCAGTACTATGTGTGGCATGTGGTGGGTGTCCAAGGAATGGCCTCATCTGTTATCAGGATGAATCGTAGAGATGCTGTTCCGAGGGGTTTGAAGGGCAGAGTATGGCATGTGTGTGAGGGTGATGGGCACAGAGCTGAGAGGTGGACAGATGGACAGACTTGGGCTAATCTCAGGAAGAGTCTGCCCTTCCCTCATCAGCCCCTGGTGCAGTGGGAACTAGGGGAGCCAGGCATGAAGCCGGCAGAGGCTGGGTCCCCTGTGGGAAGAGAGGGCTTCACCAGGGTGACCGTGCCAAGAGCTCCCTGAACCTGCTTGGCTCTGGCGAGGTCCTGTCTCTCTCCTAAGAACTGTCCTTCCAAGTACCAGCACCATAGCAAGGGAGATGGAAGTGGACCTGATCTGGAAGCACACGTTTCCTCCATCTCCTGACCCGTGGGCACTGCAGATGCCAGGCAGCCAGGAGAGAGCTCACCTCTGCAGAACAAAGGACCAGCATGCAGGGCCCCCAGGATGGAGGGTTCTTGGGACTCAGGAGCTGGCCTCCTGGTCGACCTTCTGAGGGCAGGCCTGTATCTGCCTGATTCCTGACTGCTGCCAGCACCTTGCCCCAAGCCTGGAACACAGGTGACTCAGTAATGAGTGACATGAATGTTCTGCCACCTTCTGAGACTTTGAGCAGACAAGGTTTTCTCAGGCCACCTCCATCTTTCCAGTTTAAAACCTTCAGAGTAGAGTAGGATAAAATGTCAGGGTTAGGAAGCTAGCTCTCTGCTGCAGGTTTCATACTTTGGTCTGCTTGTCGCCCCAGAAGGGGGTAGGACAAGGTGCTGACTGCCCAAGTTCATGCCCTGGCTTGGCCCTTCTCTGTCTTGGGACTTTGGATAAGCTCCTTAACCTCAGCGGACCTACCTTCCCAGTGCTGTGTGCATTAAATGTGTCGGTATTCCTAAAGCACACAGAATAGTCCCTACACTGAGTAAGGTCTGCATACACCACAGCTGTTATTACCTTTGTAATCTGAATCCACGGTGAGCTCTGCTACTAATAAATGACTGCGACAGAATTAACCGTCGCTGCAATCACATCCATCACCTGCTACACATCGGGCACGCCTCCCCTAAGATGTGAAGTGGCAGGACACCTCAGTGGCAGTCTGGTGGCCCTCCTCCTCCCTGCCTCCCCCGCACTCTGCCCCAGGAGGCATGCCCTGCCCTGTGTTCTCAGAGGGCTCTTCCTTGAGAGCAGAGCTTACATGTCTTAAGTAAACTGCTTAACAAGTATTTACACAGTAAGTTGTGCAAATGGCCAGCGCCCAGCGCAGCAAATTTTCCCCATGGGAACACACCCAGCAAGCCAGTCTCCAGACAGGAAGCAGAATATTCCCAGCCTTCCAGGGGTTCCCTGGTTTTTAAACTATTTAAACGGTGCTCTGTAAACAGTATGCCCTCTTGAGGGTCTGATTCTTTTCATTCGCTATGTTTGCGAGATTCACCCTGTTACTGCAAGTAGTGAGGGGCCGTCCACTCTCACTGCAGTGCCGTGTTCCGTCAGGTTTGCAGCTTCTCAGCCCATTCTGTGCTTGCTGACATCTGGCATTTGCAGTTTGAGGCTGTTACCGACCCTGTTGCTAGGCACATCCTTGCAGGACTCAGAGATACCTCCTCCATGTTTGCTGAGTGGTCAGTGCGCATTTGGAGGGATGTCCCAGTAAACAGACGATGTAGGCAGGAAGATAAAACCATCTTCCTTCCCCGCCCCTGGATTCAGGAGGGTCTCAGCAAGACTCCCTAAGAAAACATCAGTGCTAGAGTTAGGGAGTTCTGTAGAGACTGTTGAGCTTAATTTCTCCTTTCTTAGGTGGATAAATTTCCTTCCCAGAGAAGGAAAGGGACTCACCCCACATTGCACATTATGGTGGTGTCAGAATCCACATGGAATACAGAAGTCTGGGCTCTGAGGCCACCAGCCTGCCAACAAGATGCGTGGGGAACGAGTGGGCTGGCCATTCAGTTGGAGGCCCAGGCCTGGTGATCCTGCAGACAGGGTGTAAGCCACAGCGCCCCCACCTGCCAGGAGTTCCCCCACAGGGGCTGGGAAGGTGTGCTGCCGTGCCCCAGGGCCCCTCATCTGCTTTACGTCACTGTCAAGGAAGAGCTCGGCAGTCTGGCAGAAGGGGGTCCAATCCTAGTATCGTCATCCAGTAACCAGGTGAGGCTCTCTCTCTGCCTCTCTTGGCTCATCTTGAAACTGGAGAAGGCTGTGATGAGTTTCAATGGCTACTGAGCACTGGTGCTGGACACTCAGTAGGCACTGGCTTGAGGAGCAGGTGCTAGGTGACATGGGAGAGTCAGGGTGCAGGTGCACCACATTGGCTAGAGCCCCTGGCAGATGGCGTCAGGACCCCCTGGGTCTGCCCTTAGGTTCCAGCCTACCAGCAGGAGCGCATGGAGAAGGGCCTGTAGTTCTTCGCCCAGATCATCAACAACAAGGTTTTCCTGCTGTCCTTCATCCGCATGCTGGAATCCCAGCGCAGCTTCTCCATGCGAGACTGTGGCAATGTGGCCTCGCTCATCATGACGGTGCTGCAGAGCAAGCTGGAGTATGCCACCGACGTGCTGAAGCAGCTGCTGGCTAACCTCATCGACAAGAACCTGGAGAGCAGAACCACCCCCAAACTGCTGCTCAGGAGGTGAGGGTGTGGCCAGGGCTGCCAGCGGGGCTCAGGGTGCTTCCCGCCTGGGCCCAGCCTGTGCCTGGCTCATTAGCCTTCCTGGGAGACCAGGGCTGAGCTCCTGGCTGGCTCCCTAAGGTCACGGCTACAGCCCACCCTCTTGGAGGAGTCTGCCCATCGTCCCCAGGAGGTGTGGTGCCACTACCCCCTGGCTCATCCTGCTGTTTGCCCCATATCTGCTCTTCCTTCTCCCCTCCCTGCCCTTCCACTCCCATTGTACTACAGTTCTTTACTCATGGAATCTTCAGAGGTCATTGGGACCACCCCCCCAACCTTATCTAAGTCAGAACTGCAATTAAGATAGAGACCAGTGGCCTCATGCCACAAGGGAGCTTTTCAGAAATGCCGAATCTCAGGTCCCACCCAGACCCACTGACTCAGAATCTGCACTTTAACAAGGAACCTAGGTGACAGAATTAAAGTCTGAGACCAAAAAAACCCAAAAAACAAAACAGAACAAAAAAAAAGTCCACGGAATGAAAGCCCTTCAGTAATGACTTACCCAATATAGCCAGCCTGACACTGCAGGAAGCCTTGAGCTTGACACTGTTGAAACCTAAAAGGTCAAGTGTAAAGACATACGAGTAACCATATCCTAGGGCTTTGGCCTTAAAGGAAATAGAGACTCTCACTCCCATTTGCTCCCATTTGAGCTCTCCTTGTACTCAAAGGCCATTTCTCCCCTGGACTAAGTTACCCCAATGTCTTTAACCTTGGCGTGTTTGAAGTCGACAAACTCCTGCCATCACTCAATATGTCCAGCCCTCCACCCAGACCACCTGTGTACTGTCTGCCTCTGTCTGCCTGTCCCCTGACTTTCACCCTTGGTCTCTGCATCTCAGGCAGGGCCTCACTCAGTGCCTCCCACATGGCCCAGTGGCTAGATGTGGCTTTTGGGCTCTTGCCTGGTGCAGTGGGCATTCGCCTGCACAGCTGAAAATGCTGCTGCACATAGGAGCCTCCAGACAGCTTTGGAAATAGCAAGGTAGATCATTTTGATTTTTGTTTTACTTGCACCACGCAGCCACCTGCCAGCATAATTCTAGGGTTGCCGCTGGCTGCCAGCGCTCCCACCTACACCTTCCCGGCGTGGTCTCGCTGCCTCGGTTTCTCCTCCTCTTGCTGCCTGTCCCCGCCCTCCCAGACGCTCTCACTCCCTTTGTTTTCTATTTCCCCTGGCTGCCCCCCTCCTTTCAACATGCCTCCTCCTTTTCTCTCCCCGGCTTCACTTAGTGCTGGCAGCTGCCCAACTGCCTTAGGGTTTTAGTTATTAGTATTTTCTGGCAACTGCAACCTTAAACTCTACCCAAACATACCTGGATGGGCTAGTTTCTCTCTGGAGCTGACCCCATGCTCGGTGCAAGTTTGAATATAATTTGTTTTCTCTAAGTGGATACATTAGAAGTGTCCCTGGGCTACCGATACTGCTGCTGTATCTTCACTTCCAAAGGGAAAGACTAGATGGGCTTGGGTTATAGCATGAAAAATATAAGTTAGATTCAAGAAGGAACTTCCTGTCATTGCAAATGAAACACTACAAGGGTTCCCAGGGGAAGTTTCAAAGCATCTGAAATCCTTTGCCATAGGACAATATTAGCATCTCCATGCTGCTGCTGGTGTTGGGGTCTGTAGGCTCAGAACCTTCTGGCCTTTTGATCATGACCCCCTTCTCCTGCCACCTTTCTTCCTAGCCCCTACCAAGTTAGTATCTCCCCAGGAATTTTAATGTTTCTTTTCTCACCCAAAGGAACAGGTCTAGCCTAGAAAGTTCTCTAAGGCTACATACTACCCAAGGATTGCTAAAAGCTACTTGTGACTATTTACATCTCAATTAATTAAAAACAAATAAATGAAAAACTTCAACTCCTCAGACATACTAGTCACATCTTGGGTGCTCAGTAGCCACATGTAGCTGGTGACTCCCATGCTGGAAAACACAGAGACAGAGTCTGTGTTTTCTGAGACAGAGTCTCATTATGTTGCCCTCTAA
This sequence comes from Loris lydekkerianus, assembly GCA_963574355.1. Taxonomy (NCBI): domain Eukaryota; kingdom Metazoa; phylum Chordata; class Mammalia; order Primates; family Lorisidae; genus Loris; species Loris lydekkerianus. The sequence continues at coordinate 9,980 of CAUYPK010004655.1, forward strand.
CTCTTGGGCTTAAGCAATTCTCTTGCCTCAGCCTCCCAAGTAGCTGGGACTGCAGGCGCCCACCACAATGCCTGGCTACTTTTTTTTTTTTTTTGGGGGGGGGTGTAGTTGTCATTGTTGTTTGGCAGGCCCGGATTGGGTTCAAATGCGCCAACTCCGGTGTATGTGGCTGGCACCCTAGCCGCTGAGCTACAGGTGCCGAACCCACAGAGAAAATTTTCATCATCATAGAACATGCTGTTGGACAGTGGGGCTCTCATTCCCACAAAAACCCACTCACAGGCCTGATGCCCAAAATGTCATCCTCCGGCTTTGTGGGGAAAGTTTGCCTTTTTATCACAGGGGTGTCTAGACTCTCGTGTTCACTAAGATCTCCAGATTTGGCCTACAAGCCATAAGCAGCCAGCTTGACGTGCACACTTCCCCGCCCCTCCCAGCCCGTGGCTCTGACCTGCTGCTTCTTTCTCTGTCTTGTCCTGCTGGTTCCCCCGGTGACTGGTGCAGGACTGAGTCAGTGGCTGAGAAGATGCTGACCAATTGGTTCACTTTCCTCCTCTACAAGTTCCTCAAGGTAGGATTGGATGTGGGTATGTGTCACCCTCCTGGGCATGAAACTTCTTTGTTCTCACCTGTTGGGGTCACTCCTCCTCCCCGAGTCCACCTCACCTGACTCTTCTAACCCCACAAGCCCTCATCATGGCCTGTCTCAGGAGATAGAGCAACACGGTCAGTCCCAGCCTCAGAGATGCAAAACCCTTGAGGCTGGTTTTCCCTCTGCAAGGGACAGAGGAACCTCTGGGCAGCCATGTGATCCCTAGAGCTAAGTTCCCAGATGAGGCTAAACATAATCCACCTATAATTTTGTTGCTTCCTGTCCTGGCTCCAGACCTACTGAGGCTGATAAGGGTCTCAGGCAGGTACAGAGCCCCATGTTGCAGAAGATAAGCCAACCAGGTGCCTGGGAGGTGGAAGAGTGGTGCAGCTTCCGTTACTAACCTGGTTTCTAAGGAGTTCACACTATGGAGGACCCACCTCTGCTTTGGATGGAGCCTCTGGTTGTGGCTGGGGTGGGGGGAGGGAACAGAAAAGGGGTAAGGAGATGGAGGGAAGGGAAGAGAAAGCTCTTGAAGAGTGGTAGGAAAGGGCAGAATGGGGGAAGGTCCTGTGGTCCAAAGAGCCAGGAGAAATGAACTCCTGAAGGGCAAAGAGCTGGAGCAGAGGGGATTAAAGAGCCTAGGGTGAGGGCAGGAGGAGGGATCTGGCAGGAGAGTCTCTCCCTTTGGAGAGACTGGGACTGGGTGGTGGGCTCTGCACACTGGTGGTCCCAGAGCTCTGCCCAGCATGGTTCTTCTCATATCCAGGAGTGCGCTGGGGAGCCTCTCTTCTCCCTATTCTGTGCCATCAAGCAACAGATGGAGAAAGGCCCCATTGATGCCATCACAGGCGAGGCCCGCTACTCCCTGAGTGAGGATAAACTCATCCGCCAGCAGATCGACTACAAAACCCTGGTAAGGCACCTTCTCTGCTGCCAAGTGGGCTCGGTCCTAGGCACCCCTGCCCAGCAGAGGGGACAGTGGAAATGCTGAAGAGCCACTTTTCTAGGTGTATCTGCTGCTCAGACCCACCCAGGTGCTTCCCCATGCCTGTCACCCCAGACTTCCTCTGTTCCCCTGAACTAGGGCGTCTGGGCTTGCAGACCAGTGGCTCAGATGCCCCTGAACAGCACTGATGTCAGCAGTTGTGGAGTTGTGGCCCTTACCCACAGTCACTAGCTGACCCAAGCAACTTCCTCTGTTCTCTAAGCCTGGAGGATTAACGCTCTGCAGAACAATTCCACATGCCAGGGACTAGGGGTAGGGAGGAGAGGAAAGCAGAATGCGTTCCTCGTGGTTCTAAAGCCACATTTTTCCTCCAGTCTAAGTTCAAATACAACCGTGACCCACGCTGTATAATGTGAGGCCAAGCATTTGCCCAAGGAACTTGTGGATTTCCTCTGTCAAGATCCCAGTAGAAACAGCTGCCCCAAGAGGCAGCAAAGCGTGGAAATTCAGAGCATGGAGT
>CAUYPK010004659.1:0-17359 GCA_963574355.1 Loris lydekkerianus
CCTGGTCATGCGTTCCAAATTTCTTCCAGCCATTTTTTTGCTCCGTCCTCATCCATCCAGCCTTTTTCATGTACGTGCACTGTAACTCCTGGTGGGAATTTGACCTTTTTAGGCAAAGTCTTCCTTTTAAAAATAATGACAGGTCTCAGCTTAGTTCCATTAGCTAAACATGAAAGAACAACTGTGAAATGGTTTTTTTCATTTCCTATGGGTCTAGGTAAAATAGTTTTCTCTCCCAAACTTTCCACAGTTCTGTTGCTTGGAAGATCAAAGGTCATTTAAATACATGATTACATTTACAATACATGATTGTTTGATATACTGTATACCATTAACATACCACATTAACCCATGGTATTCAATGGCAACTTTAATAAAGTGAATAAACCATTTAAGACAGTAAAGCATTGTAAATAAATGGTTAAAAATCCTGAATCCTTATACTCCAAAACCCCTGATTATAAGGATTCAGGATTTATAAAAATTTATTTGCAAGACTTTACTGCCTTAAATGGGGTTTTCACTTAATTAAATGTGCCATTAAATATTGTGGGTTAAATAGTTCAGTGGAATACAGTTCAGTTCAGCTGCCTACCTCTTCAGCTCAGCCGGACTTGTGGACAGAGCTGAAGCACCACCCCCTCAAGCAGATGGCAGAAGACGACTGGAGACTACGTGCATTTGATTAGGTGCGCATGCACTGAATCAAATAACCTGTATGACCCGAGTATAAGCTGAGTTCGGGTTTTTCGGCACAAATTTTGTGCCAAAAAAACTTGGCTTATACTCGAGTATATACGGTAATTTGTTTCTTTAGGAAAGATGTTTGGAGACATTTAGGGATCTAAAAATAGATTTGCCATTCGATCCTACAATTCCTCTACTAGGTATATATCCAGAAGACAAAAAAAAAAAAAAAAAAATTACATTATAATAAAGATATATGTACCAGAATGTTTATTGCAGCCCAATTCATAATTGCTAAGTCATGGAAGAAGCCCAAGAGCTCATCAAACCACGAATGGATTAATAACTTGTGGTATATGTACACCATGGAATATTATGCATCCTTAAAGAAAGATGGAGACTTTACTTCTTTCATGTTTACATGGATGGAGCTGGAACATACTCTTTTTAGCAACATATCTTCAGGAATAGAAGAAAAAGTATCCAATGTACTCAGCCCGACTATGAAACCAATTTATAGCTTTCATGTGAAAGCCATAACCCAATTATAGTCCAAGAATATGTGAAAGGCGAGAAGGAGGGAAATGAAAAGGGGAGGATGGGTGGAAGGAGGGTGATTGGTGGGACCACACCTACAGTGCATCTTACAGGGGTACCTGTGAAATTTACTAAATGTAGAATATAAGTATCTTAACACAGTAACTAAGAAAATGCCGTGAAGGCTATGTTAACAAGTTTGATGAAAATATTTCAAATTGTATATAAAACCAGCACATTGTACCCCATGATTGCATTGATATACACATCTATGATTTAATAAAAAAATAAATAAAATGTACAATTCTGTGGTATTTGCACACCCAATAGTATTATGCAGCTACCCCCACCACCATCCAGTTCCAGAACACTCTCACCACCTCAAAAGCAAAACTTAAGAACATATGAATTGGCTTACACGAGGCAATTATGAATCAATAGTTATTAACTCTCTGAATGTGTGTTTTTTGGGCCATGAGAAGAGAGAAATCAGTGCCTTATCATCAGCAAAAGAGGAGAAAAGACATGTACCCTGAAGATCATATGACAGTATAATCTAGAGACAGAAGTGCCAGCTCAGAGACTTACACAAACAAAGGTCAGATCTGTTCCAGGGCCTGGTCAGGTCAAGTCCCACGTCCTGCCACTGGCTAAGCTGCACCTCCAGCTCTTTCTATGCATTTTCAGAGGTGCCTTTGTTTCTTCTTTCAATTTAGAAGAGCACATGTTAAGTAATCTGAAACTATGATAACAAAAAAAAGCATAAAAATGGTATGTACAGCACAGAAGTTTGCAAAGTAAAAAGTAGCATCTACCTAGATTAATAATTTTCTTTTTGTATTTTTCTGACCTACTTCAAGAAATTAGAGTTGCCTGAACAGCCAGAATACACTTTGCGTTGATTTAGAACTTGGGTGTTTGGCCCTTTGATCTGTGGGTTCTGATTTTGGGTGGAAGGACAGTAAGCAGGCCTGCAGTTGGCCTCCTCCCTCTCCCCCTGCGAGTGCTTGGGACCTTCTGTTTGTTGCTGTCCTTGTTTATATGAACAGGGTGGCATGAACTAGGCAGAATATTAGGTGTAACTAGGACTTGGGTTTGACACAGTGAACTGTAGGAAGTGGGGAGGAAAAAAGCAATAGAATCAGATGGCTTTGCAGAGAGTGGCTATAATGCTGGATCTTAGAGGACTGGGTGAGGAGGAGAGAGGGCAGGGCAGAGCTGGTGATGTCAAAGTGGATGTGGGGAGCTGTGAGTGATAAGAGAAGAAAAGGATGCTTGAGAATGAAATAGAAGTTCACAGTTATTGGTAATAACCTCTGGTGCATGAGCAGGAGAAAGAGAGGGTGAAGTGGGTGGGTGAGAGTGTTGAAAGAAAGGAGACTGCAGAACTGAAAAGGCAGAGGCAATAGACAGATAATGTGTGTGACAGTACAGTCACCAAGAACCAGGACAGGAGTTTGGCTTGGCCTGGGGAGTCAGGAAGTGATGAGGGGAATGATCTGGGGTCAGCAGATTATTTCCACAGGACAGTGATGGATGCTGTGAGTCAATGACACTTATTTCAAAGCTAGTGTGATGTAGAATTATCTAAGAGTTGTCCTGAGGACCAAAGATGTTCCCATCTTCAGGCATGGGAGCACATGGGGCACAGGAGAGGAAGATCCCACTACTTGAGACAGTTGTCAGCAAAGTAGAGTGGAGCAAAGACATGAAATTTCAGAACAGAGACAGAAGATGCACCGAACTGACCTACAAGATGCTCTGATGTTCACCATGTGCATTGAAAGGGTTTGCAGTTAAGGAAGTGTGAGAGCAAGGGCCAGAAGAAAGGTATGTACAAGGCCAGATGGTGCTGCTGGAGCCTGGGATGGGGCCTTATTCAGGTGAATGACAATAACAGTAATGTAATATCAGGCATAGCAGAATAGTAACAATATGAATTAAAACACTGCAATCATTTTCCATTTTGACACCCAAGGTAGACGTGCATTCAGCATTTTGAAATTAAATTTAGAATATGAAAGTAGAATGTAAATAAAATCTGAAATATTGTGTTTAGTAAATATATAACGTCCTTTAAGACACTCAATTCATTTCTCAGAAAATAGGTTACAATAATGTTTCTGTAAGGCATGCTTTGTCCAAACCCTTATAGTCTTCTGAGGTGACTTCAGTAAACCTTGATGTATGCCTCTGGAATGAATTCTTACTTTCCTGAATGTTCTCACTGAACATTTCCACATCCAGCTGAGAGTGACCATACCTCACAGAATTGCTGAAGAGTCCAGTTATACTTACCAACCTTGAAAGCCATTTGTATTCCTTCATAGCTGTGTAAGAGTCTATGCAGATTAGGATGAAAATATTAATTCCATATGAAACTACTTTGTGAATATTCTTTGTCAGATTGAAATTAGTTTTATTGGGAACACATTGCTCTTCTTGGTACACATCAACACTTTACTTGACCTCCTATAGATTTAATATTCATCCACTTATTTTAGTTAAGTCTGTAACAGTTGTTTTCCATGGGCTTCTAGAAATAATACACTCTTTTGGAATAATAAATTTCCTGGAGGACACTGGTTGTTAGGCGATACTCTCTATGTCCTGAGTCACGTGAGGTCTTTCCCTCTGTACAGCCTTCTGTCCTGAATATATTTCAAGCCATTATCATCACTCCCAGCAACTCTAGGTGGGAATGGCTGAGACCCAAAGTCTCCACATGCATGCTTCCCACTTTCCTTTCCTTCTGGATCATCAACATGTTGATCTACCTCCAGATCATCATTCCTAGTTGGGCCCCCAACAACACTAGCAGCACTGGACAACTGTATAAGAAGGGATATTGTATTGGGGGAGACTCTGGAGGCAGCTGTCTTTCTAGGGGCCATGATTTTGCTGGATTTTTTGTGTGTGTTCCTCGTGGTCTGCACCAGTGTGTATATAGTGATGCATTTCATCATACACCACAGGAGAGTCCAGTATGTCCACAGGACCAGCCATGGCACAGGGCCCTCTCCTGAGACCAAGGCCACCTATGTTACCCTGGTGCTGCTTTGTTTTCTTTTACTGGACCAACTCCTTCCTCACTCTTTGTATAGCATATAGACATGATGTCCCATGGATAGAAAACATCATTATTTTAATCTCCTGTTTTTATCCAGTAATTTGTCCTTTACTGATGATAAAACCTAGTAGCAGACTATTCTCTCTGAATTGTGCCTTTGTAAAGATAAGGAAGTCCCTTTCACTAACTACTTTCCTCAAAGTCTTGGATGATGTCACACACTTCTCTGGCACTGATGATGGGATAAAGGGTTGTCCCACTTATGAACCTCCTTCAATGTCCCTGCCAAGCTCACTGCCAAAGAGACTGTGCAATTCTCCTCCCAAGAGATCCACTCTTCTAATCTCCATGTGTTGGGTATCTAATGGACCTCAACCTTTGACATTGGTCATCAAGGGAGACAGTGCTGAGGAAATCATGAAACTTACACTAAACTTAGTGCATAAAACTGGAAGCCTGTACAGACATAAACTGTGTCATGTGCCTGGTGGCATCCTGAGAACAATGCAGCATCTGTCCTGTTTCTGGGAATCCTTTTATTTGGTACATAACCGAGTATACATTTAAGAATGACAGCAGTCAGTAGTCAGCACTCAAGGTTAAGAATGAAAGGGAGGAGAATACAGCCCCCAGGAAGGTTGAGTAAAGGGTAAGCAAGGACATAGGATAATGGAACATCTGAGGTAGCCAGATAATGATGTAACTAGAAGGTGTGTGGGGGGGGGCAGGTCTCATCTCTTCAGCAGACATCTCAGGTTCTCTAGCCTAAGATACTAGTTGAATGGCTTCAGCTGCCTGCACTGCTGATTTCCCAAGCATGGATAGTTAGGTGGGCATTCCCCTGACTGAGCACCTTCAGACCTATTTCTTCTGCATTAGGAGTACAGGGGCGGCCCACCTGCAGGATTTATCCTGGGTTTTAAAAGACCCAGGTTTTAAAAGACCCATGGGGTCTCAGCCTATGTACTCTCACATGCATTGAGGATAATTGTGGCACATTGACTGGGGGACGGAGGTCAAGGTTTAAAAGATCCCCGAGAAGGTCACTTTGAGAGGTGATAACCTGAGGGTATTCCAGGTTACTTGCAGTGGTGGTGCCAACAGGGCTGTCACCTGCATCAGTACTTCCACAATGAGTGTTTGTGAAGCATTCCATGACTTTCTTCCACAGAAGCATTGGGAGGCTTGTGATGCACAGAGGCCAAAGAACCAATGTGACCAATTAGCTCATCCAGCAGCAGTGACACAATAAGGTCTATCTCTCACAGATCAGTGGCTTCTCAGAGAAGACCATTTCTTTGGTTGTGACAGGATCAGTTGAGAGAAGGTGCCAATAAATATAGCCCCAGTCTCAAAGGTCAGAATCCTGTGTTGCCAAACTCAAGACCTGCTGGACCAGCTCCTGTGTTTCTGATAGTTTCTTGAGAAATAGCCTCACTGTGGCAGTTGCAGTGAGCTGCACATGGTGCTTTCATCATGCAGACCCTCTGGGAAGCTCGCTAGCAATGCATCTACACTGTCAGCTCATCAGCATATTCTCCTACAACACACAGCTGCCTGAGCATCTGGCTCCCTAGTGAGTCTAAGTTCTCACATGGAGTGGCAATGATGCTTTTGTGTTTGTTGGGGTATTTGCAGAAGATGTCCATGATGACAACAATCACTTCTTAGAACACATAACTTTTACTTTGGTCAAACTAGAGAATTTAGACATCATGATTCGATTCATATTCTGGCAGAACTAAAGGAATGTGCCACTGAAATGGATGTTGACTTTGTCTACAAATCTGTGTGGGCCATTGGAGAATGTGCCATCAAGGTGGGGCAATCTGCACAGCACTGTGCTTTGCAGTGAGCTTGAGCTAATCCAGACCAAAGCAAGTTATTTTTTTGTATGATGTGAGTTAAGTGTCAGTGTCATTTTTGGGACTTTTTTATTTTTAAAATTATTATATTTACCATATTGAAACGCCATAACACGTTTTGTTAAATTCAACTGACCATATATGTATGGGTCTATTTCTAAAGCCTCTATTCTTCACTACTAATTTATTTTTCTGTCTTATTATGAGTACTACATGGTTTCTATTACTGTAGATTTATAATAAATCTTAGGCAGTTACTTAAATTTTGTTCTTCTTTTTCAATGTATGGAGTTTGTATTATTTGTTTATTTTGGGGAGAGTACAGATTTTATTTTATTTTATTTTATTTTATTTTATTTTATTTTATTTTATTTTATTTTATTTTATTTTATTTTATTTTATTTTATTTTATTTTATTTTTTGAGATAGAGTCTCACAATGTCACCCTTGGTAGACTACTGTGGTGTCAGCTCACAGCAGCCTCAACTCTTGGGCTTAAGTGATTCTCTTGCCTAAGCCTCCCAAGGATCTGGGACTACAGGCACCCACCACAATGTCCAGCTGTTTTATTGTTATTGTTGTAGTTGTCATTGTTATTTAGCAGGTCCAGTCTGGGTTTGAACCCGCCCATCTTGGTGTATGTAGCAGGTGCCCTAACCACTAAGCTATGAGTGCTGAGCCTGAGAATTTAGCTTTTAATTCAAACATTCCTCATTTTCTATTGGTTATAGTTAGTCAGTCATTCATGATTTTGAACCTTCAATGTGCACCAGAGGCAAGGGTGGGAATGATGGTGGCTAGAGAGCATGGCCCAGGTGGTGTTGTCATGATTTTCTACCCATTACTATTCTTTCTCTCTTTATACTTCTTTCTTAAGAAATCTTCATGACTTAAATAGAAGAATTTACTTCATTCACAACTTTATAATACACAGTAAAAGCTGGTACATCTGGCTATTTGTTGATCCTATACATCTGTTAACTGACTGTTTTGAATTTATGGACAAAATAATAAATTATGGACATAATGACAGAGGATAGCAGTGTGTGGCCACAAAAGTAAGAAATCACTCCCCAGAATTAGGAGACATCAGAAGGGGTTAGTCTTTGATGTGAACAATATTTTCCAGATGGCAGGACTTCCAGAATTGAGCTAAAGTCGAGACCATAATATCTCCACACTGTGTAGCATCTTAAATGATCCATTTCTGTCATATTTCACTGACTCCCTTCCCCAGAACTAAAAATTAGTATTCTCAATCACATCTAATATCAATTTTTGCTACTTTATGTCACTAAGGGTGACATTACATATTGGAGACTAAAGATGTACAAATTAACTTGCAAAGTTACAATTAGCTTATTCATTAAGCACCTGCTAGCAGATTTTTTTCCCATGGAGAGTAGAAAGAACATGAAATTTAGAAATCTGCAGAGTGGCCATAAATTGTGAATAATGCTAGTTATAATGTTTCAATATGCTCTATTCCAAAGCCTTCATGGATTTTAAGTTTATCCTACATCTTTCTGGGCATTTTCTTCTTTTGTAATGGTTGAAAGCCACTAAGAAAGTGCCTCATGACTTTGATAGTTATTACATAATCTTTTGTGTGAGGCATGAACTTGAGAATGGCAACAGGTAAACATTACCTCACAGGAATCCAAATATGTAAACTTGGTAAAAGGCATTAGACAAAAGAGAGCTGAATTTTTCATACACATATTTTATTACATATTTTCTATAAGGATGTATATGATAAATTTATATTTAATGTAATTTGCAAGTACTTATATATAAAGTATTTGTCAGTGATTTAAGGACTCTGAATGGTTATTTTCAATAAAAGAAACTTTGGCCCACTATTGCCTTTAAATCCTAATGGTGCATGAGAAGTGATTCTACTCTGTGGTTTGGCGTTCCAGCTCCAACTTCTGTTTAGTTCTAGGAAATGAATTTTATCTTGAATCACCCTCTTGAGACTGTGAACACTTTGAACCCACATGGTGTTGAAAGCCAAATCATAACTAATCTGTGAGAACATGGGTTGAACATTGTCCCTGGGACTGAATGTCACTGATTGGTGGACTCCGTGTCTGTCTGCAGAGACATGAAAGTGTACAGACTAGCTCTTCCCATATGGTGAAGACAGAGCACTCTTTATACACACTCCTGCAGGATACACACTTTGCACACTTTAGAGACACACTTTTAAAATTTAATCTTTTCTCTATCTATTGGATTGGATTATAAAATGATCTCAGCAATCTACTCTGTACCCAAAGACTGGATCTGGCTACTCCAGGCTTACCTGTGCTTCTAGAGCCCACCTCTGCACAAGGTATGCAATGACTCACAGAGACAGTGATGCACATTCTTGCAGATAGAAGTTGTCAACATTTCAACCAGATGGCATTATCTCTTCTCCCCATGCATTGTGCATAAAAATTATTGTTCGTAAGGGAAGAACAAAAACAAAATGTCCTCCCTTTATCTTGTGTGTTTTATTACAGTCCACCATGCATGCTACCAGATCAATCTTTGTGACCAGGAATTTGATTCAACTGCTACTCTCAGTTCCCCTTTCCCTATGAAATAAAACCCCAAACTTAGCCAGGAGAATAGTCTTTCCAAGATCCAGCCCTTTAGATTCCCAGCCTGCCTTTTCAGAAATCCCCTTTACACATCCTGACCTCCAGCTAATTTGTCAAAGCCAATTGTCTTCCTCATCCTCTGTGGGACTAGGCCTTCCGGGTCTCACGAAGTCATAGCTACAGCTCTCCCTAAGCCACACCTCTGCCTCTGCCCTTACCTCCACCTCTGCCAACTCTGCCACCCACTCCCGAATCCCTACACCACATCCTGCTGGCACCATCTGCTTCTGTCACTGCCTGGTAGCAGATCTCCATGTGCATGAGACCGCCCAGCCCACATCTGTCTCTGTTGCCTCCTGTCCTAGCTCTCACTGTGCTCTTCCTTCACTGCTGAAAAGTATACAATGGGCCAGACCCCATCACATTCCTCCAGCTTTCTCTGCCTGCAAGTCCTCCAGCTTTGGCCAATCTAGGATACTCTAATTTATTCTTCAAGGCTCCTAACATGTGTCATCCACATGGCAAAATCTTTACAAAAAGTCAATTCTCACTTCCCTTTGTGCACCCCTCCCTGACAGCAGGTCATAGTGTGTTTACTTTTGTATTCACAATCCACTTGTACATCTAAATTATAATATGATGAATAAAATTACCAACTAATTTATATAGGTGCCATGAGGCCTTTAGTACACTCAACCTTTGCCACAAAAAAGATCAGATGGATATACGAAATTAATATTCTCCCTTGTATTAGTGACAGGTCTGCTGCCCTGCTTTGGATACACTGAATCTTCTCTACCCCTGTGCCACACACATGTCCATATTCTGAACATCATTTAAAGATAGGGCAACTGGTCTCACTGAAAGGAATTTTCCTTGATCTATCAAAGTATCACACTGTCCCTGGATTATCTGACCCAGTTTTCCTTTTTGTAAGATATCAGTTCCTATCTCACTTTCACAAAGATGCAGGTGCATATGTTCTGTCTTCATATAAAAGCTATTTCAGAATTGTTTCCATACCTGCCGTGTGTTCTATACATCAGAATGACCAGTGTTCCCTAGAAAACTATAGCTCTGATCTTTAGGAGATGAATAAATATTGCAAAACATTCAGATTTACAGATTTTGAGGAGAGCAAAAGTGCAAATGAAGATCTAGATTAAATAATTTTTATAAGACTATTATCACCACTGTTTATATTTATAAAATACAAAAAATTATATTTAGCTTGTATGTAGTGCTTCCTTCACTTGCTTTCTCAATTAATTTGGGCCAAAAACTGGAAAGAAAACTGTCTTTCCTGCCATGAATCCAGTGTCCAAATCACTTCTGTGACCCAAATCCAGGCGCCTTGATCTCTCACAATGAATCCTTCCAAATCACCTTTCTAATTGCCCTCTTTACATCTTTGTTCCTCAGTGTGTAGATTAGGGGGTTCATGGTGGGGGCGAAGATAGTGTAAACAAGGGCAAGGATCTTTCCCTGATTCTGAGCGTGCTCACTCTTGGGCTGAAGATACATAAACATGGCGGTTCCATAGAACAGTGAAACAACCGTCAGGTGGGATGTACAGGTGCCAAAGGCTTTCTGTCGGTCCTTGGAAGATCGCATCTTCACCACAGCTCTGGCAATGCAGGTATAGGAGGTCAGGATGATGCCCACTGGAATGGCAAGCATGATGAAGCCACCAATGAACATCCTTGATTCAGTGGTAGCAGTGTACACACACGATAGCTTGACAATAACTAGGATTTCACAAAAGAAATGGTCCACATGGTGGTGGCCACACAGAGGCATAATGAGGGCCAGTGAAGACTGAAGGAGAGAGTTGGCAAACCCTGATAACCAGGACAGGGCTGCAAGAAGGTGGCAGATATTTTGGTGCATGATTGTAGTGTAGCGCAGAGGCCAGCAGACAGCTACATAACGGTCGACAGCCATGACAGCAAGAAGCACACACTCTGTGCAGCCCAGAGCTAAGGCCACAGAAGACTGAACCATGCAGCCCACAAAGCTGATCTTCTTACTGCCTCCCCAGATGTTTACCAGCATCTGTGGGACAATGCAGGTTGTGAAACATATGTCCAGGAATGAGAGGTTTCGGAGGAAGAAATACATTGGGGTCTGGAGTTGACTGTCCAGGAGGGAGACCAAGATGATGGCTGTGTTACCTCCAAGTGTCATGGCATAGAACCCAGAGACAAATAAAGACAGGATGAACTCAGCCTGGGGATATTGCGAGAAGCCAACTAAAACGAAGTCTTCCCCTGAGCTGTCATTTAGTTTCATCATCTGTTCATTTCATAACAGTTGAAATAGAATCAGCTATACTCTCTATATTGTCAAAACACATAAACAAAACGGTGTTTGTTAGTCTATAAATAGTCAAAATCATTTCTTAGGTTTTGCAAACAAATCCTAATAATGGGAGTTCAAATTTCCTGTCATAAAAAAATTGTTTAAGCTGGCAGTGCGCAGTGAGCTGACACCTGTAATTTCAGCGCTCTGGGAGGCTGAGGCATGCAGATTGCCTGAGCTCATAGGTTCAAGACCAGCCTGAGCCAGAAGACCCTTCTCTAAAAGTAGCCAGATGTGGTAGCAGGTGCTTGTAGTCCCAGCTACTCATGAGGTTGAGGCAAGAGGATCACTTGTGCCCAAGAGTCTGAGGTTGCTGTGAGCTGTGATGCCACTGCACTCCACCAATGGTGGCAATGTGAGACTCTGTCTCAAAAAAAATAAATAAATAAAAATAAAAAAATAAAGTTATTTAAATGTAAAGCCAATGTCACAATAAATGTAAAAATTGGAATGAAGGAACTTTGTTATGATATTATTACTGCCTAACACTGTTTTAGACAAATGACCTCAAAATGTTATAAGAAAAATAAAAATGAGAGAAAAGAACATTATTTACAGATAGTACCTGCAATATTCAACAGATAGATTTTTGCTATTATATCTTTAGAAAGGGTACTGATTTTTTTTTTGTGTGTGTGTGTGTTGACTGTGTGTGCTTCAACTACAATGTATTTGTTTGTTAGGTCCAACAGGCTCTTTTATGGATTGTGTAGGGTTTTCTCTTTATTAAATCATTTCATTAGCAAAAATGAAAATTTCACTTCTTTACCTATTTGGATTTCTTTTTTCTCCTTGTTTAGTCTGTTTACTCTGATAAGGACTTCCAGTACTATATCAAATACAAGTGGTGAGAGTGAACATTCTTATCTTATTCCTGGTCTTAGAAAAAGAGCTTTTGGCTTTTCAGCATTGAATATAATGTTAGTTATTGGCTTGTCCTTTATGGCTTTTATTGTGTTGAGGTGCATTCATTCTATATCTAGTATATTGAGTTTTTTCTTTTTTATTAATGAAATTATGTTGAATTTTATCAGATGCACTCTGCATCTAATAATATGATCATATGGTTTTTGTTCTTCATTTTGTTAATATGGTCTATCACATTTATGGATTTGTATGCATTGAACCATTATTTCATTCCTCAAGTAAATACCACTTGATTATGGTGAGTAATTCTTTTAATGTGCTGTTGAATTTCGCTTGTTAGAATTTTATTAAGGATTTTTGCATCTCATTGGGTATGTGAGCCTAGAATTTTCTTTCATTGCAATGTCCTTGTCTGGCTTTAGTATCAAGGTAACGTGAACTTTATAAAAAGAATTTGGAAGTCTTTTCTCCTCTTTGATTTTTTGGAAGCATTTTAGAAGAGTGGATATTAGCATTCATGTGGAAACCCTAAATTAGTTTCATAGTAGGGGTGAGAATACACTTGTGGTGCATCTTACAATGGTATATGTGAAACTTAGTAAATGTAGAATGTAAATGTCTCAACACAATGACTGTGAAATTGCCAGGAAGGCTATGTTAACCAGTGTGATATAAACGTGTCAACCGGTCTTTGAAACTAATGTATGATGCCCCATGATCATACCAATGTACATAGCTATGATTTAATTAAAAAAAAAAAATGTTCTGTAGATGTCTGTTAAATTCAAATGTTGAATGGTTAAGTTTAAGCCTAAAATTTCTTTGCTTAGCTTCATATTGGAGGATCTATCCAACACTGCCAAAGGAGTGTTAATATTTCTGAGTATTATGGAGCTGGAGGAAATCAAGTTGCTCATGTCTGTTAGTCTTCTTATACATTGAGTCGCATTCTGGTTAGGTGTACCAGCGTTAATTGAAATCTCATCACGTTGAGTGTCACCCTTAACATATATAAAGTGACCATCCTTTTCCCCCCTTATTTTTGTTGTTTTAAAGCCTACTGTATTTGTGAATAAAATTGCAACACCCACTTTTTTCTGATTTACATTTGCCTAAGATATAGATGACCATCCCTTCACCCTGAGTCTACATTTATCTTTTAAGGTAAGATAAGATTCTTGTATTCAGCAGTTATCTGGTCTGAGATTTTATATCCAGTTAGCCAACCTGTGCTTCTTTAGAGGACAATTTAAGCCATTCACATTAATTAATAAGCCTGATAGAATTTTGTTTTTCAAAATTTTTCAAAAGTCCAGTGGACAGTTTTAATCTTTTTGTCACTGTGGAAGTTGGAATTTGATCAAAAGTTTCTGAGTGAGTTTACTTTTGTGGTGGAGGATTGTGCTGGCAATTATGGAGGATAGGTCTGAGAATATTATGGTTTAGGTATGGCAAATTTCTTCAACATTGAATGTCATTAAATAATTTAATTTCTCCATCATAAACAAAACTCAGTTTAGTTCTATACAGGATCCTGTGTTGAAAGTTATTTTGTTTTAGGTGATTCAAAGTTGATGACCACCCTCTTCTAGCTTGAGAGTTTTCAGAAGAGAGTTCTGCAGTCTTTCCAGTGTTCTTCCCCTTGTAGGTTATGGTTTTCTTATGTCTGTCTGCTTGCAGAATTTTCTTCTTCATGTTAACTTTAGTGAAGTTAATTATGATGTGCCTAGGAGATATCTTGTTCAGTTGAGTCATTCTGGGGCTCTGAAACTGCTATCTGAATTTCAGAATCTCTTGGTATGTCTTGGAAGTTCTCCTTCATAATCTCATGAAGAAGCACCTCTGTGCCTTGTGAAGTCACTTCGTTGCCTTTAGGGATTCCTATAACATGAATATTAGTTTTCTTTGAATTATCCCAAAGCTCTCTGAGAGAATGATCCATTTTTGCACTCCATTTCTCTTCATTGAGAGTTTGGGGTCATTCAAAAGCTTTGTCTTCAATGTCAGAAATCCTTTATTCTACTTGCTCCACTCTGTTACTGAGTGATTCTACTGTATTTCTGAGATCTTTGAGGGCTGCAAATTCTTGTTTCAATGTGTCAAAATCTTTGGTGGTTTTGTCTTTGAATTCATTGAATTCTTGAGACAACTTTTGAAATGCTCTTTAAATTTCTAATTCCAACTTTACCTCCATTCTATTAATCTTACTTTCAATCCAGTTTCTGAATTCCATTTCTGATATCTCAGCCATTTGTTTATGAATGGAATGTTCAGTTGTGTCCACCATATCTTTTCAGGGAGTGGGGAGGTTCTACTCTGGGTTATTCATGTTACCAGAAATTTTCCACTGATTCAGCCCTATGATTATTTTACACTGTTTGACTAGACAAGCAGATAAAGAGAAGTTGGGTTGGGGGCTTCAGGAGTAGTGATTAATCAGACATTTGCCCCAAAGCTAGGACTGGTGTCTGTACCTTTCCCCCTGGAGCTCTGCCAAGGACCCATACAGGCTATGGCCTGAGAAACTGGGGACCTACTTGGTGTTGTGGGGCTAAGTGGCTCTGTCGTGTTTTCAGCTGGTCTCTGTCCTACCCTACTGAATCAGTTACTCTGGGTTGAAATATCAGCTGTGGAGAAATAGCAGAATTTAAGTCACCCTTCCCCCCATGGGTGACAACTGGAAAAGAAAAACCAAACCTTCCTACAACCACACACCCAGGGCACCACTTTGTATAGTCCACTGGTGATTGGTTCAGTTTAAGAGGTCCAAATCAATTGTACCAGTCAGTACCCAGTCTCAAGCGGGAGAGTTCAAAAGGTCTCCAGTAACTAGATAGCAGAGGTCTGCTGGCAGCTCAAGTATGACTTATACTGGAGCTCCGTGGAGTCAGAAGGAGCCCCCCAGCAAATAAATTAATCTGGGAAAGTTGATGCCTTCTTTCCCACCTTGCACTTCTGTCACACCCAGTTACCCTGCAGGGCTGTGACACAGTTTCCTCCAATGAGCAGATGCTCCAGGGATTTGAGCCTGCTTGAGTCACAGGGCGATCTATGTTTCCTCAGCCAGGCCTCTGCACTCTGCCACAATCCAGCAGGGGGAGCTGAGGCCTGACAACCTAGGGGGGGTTAATGGAAGCTTGGGCGGTTCACTCAGTTCCAGCCCATTCCTGATTGATGTTGCTGACACTTATATTTTCACAGAATTTGTGTTTCTGTCCTGGCTATATTCCTCTACAGACCAGATGCTGTTTGAGTTCACAGAAACTGCGATTCAGCCCTTGTCTGTGCCACTGCCCAGAGCTGGTGTGTCTGTCTCCACTGCAGTCTGTGTTGGGGCAGGTGCAGTTAGAGCTCACAATCAGCAATCATTTCCAGCCCTGCCCACCTGCTCCTGTCTTAGGTATGATCCCCTTCTTAGGCTCACTAAAGCAGTCCTCTGGCTGAGCCCCACAATGGGAGTATGCCATCTCTGCATGTGTCTTCTATTCTCCATCCCCAGCTGTGCCCTGTCTAGGCAGGTAACACCTCAGGCATACCCTTTACTCACGGGGCCTGCATTTCCATCGCAGATCTGCTCTGCCAGTGTCCACCATGGAAGAAGATGCCTGGCTTTCTCTGATTGCCCAGAGAGACAGGGAGTATCTGTTCAAAATATCCCCAGGGGTTTGAGCCCTATTGTTCCTACAGCTGCTGCTGCTGCTTTGTGCTGCAGGGCACTGCCTCTTCCTTTCTTGCACGGTTCCTTCAGTTCACCGTCCTCTCCCTATTACTGTGATACAGAATCAGTACAGACCTGCAACAGCCCATGTTCTGTCCATACCTCTCGAGAAAATGCCCAAGAATCTGGACTCCATGGGGGTCAGGTCTTCAGACTTCCGGATGAGAGTGGAGGGGAGTGCTGGGAGTTCAGAATTGCAGGTAGAGAATATATACAGTTTTATACAGTTTTATGCCTGGTGGGAGAGTGCCACAGCACCCTAGTAGGGGAAGGAGGTCCAGTTTTTAGAGGATCTCTCCCATGGGATAAAATAGGAGCATGTTTGAACTCTGCACACTTGTTTATAGAAAGTATACTGTGAGCCATTCTCATGGGGGAGGGGAGTCCTGTCCACTTGGCAATGGATTTCGTACCTATTGTTTGTATCCTTGGGGTCACAGTTTGCCTCAGCAGGGTTGATGTGCATTCTTCAACCTTCTCTCTTGGCTTAGCTCCAAACTGTCACCTTACTTGCTAAACTTCTGTCCTTTAACTGTCCTTCTGGATGGGAGCCTCTGTGGAAAGCTGGCTCCAGCTGGCTATCCTGCTCCACCACCACCCCTTTCCATCCTTCAATTCTTCATTTATACAGGCCCCTCATCAATTACTGCTGAGACTTCCAACCTGAGCAGATTACACCTTACATGTTTAGATTTTCATTTGTTCAAATGCTCTGAGGCCACCTGAGTTAAAAAGGACACAGGTGTTCTTAGGCATTGACTTGTAATCTCCTCTTCCAAAGCCCAGGCTTCTGGAAAGAGCATTAAGCTCGTGTGAGGGAGGCAGCATCTTCCCCACCAAACAGGCAACACACTCTGAGCTGCTAGTGCACTTCTTTTGAAAAATGAGTTCTTTATAATGGAAACACTTTAAATAATTTTTTTCATATTCTTTTCAGCGTGAACTTTCCTTCTTTTTACCAGTATTCATTCATTCAGAGTCTACTGTGTGCTGATTATAAGATACATCTTGGGATTACAGAGAAAACCAGACACAATCCTTGCTTTGTAGAGCTAATAATATCCTCTCCCACATAGGATATTCCTGAAAATATCTGTGGGAGAAAGAAAGAGCTGTATGTCCTGAAATGTGCACGATTGCAGAAAAGTGATATGGCTACAACTCTGGTTCAGGATCAGGAGGAGACACAGACATGGGGAGATACAGACATGGGTCAACTAGCCAGAGTTCATGGAAGTGCACAGAGAATGGCATCCTGCTCTGTTCCCTAAGGTCAGAAACACCTGCTAAAAGGAGATTACACTTGTGCATAGTCTTATAGTTTGCTGTCCTCTGGGGGGGGGGGGCAGAGGTGTCCTTCCTATTAGAGTGAATGGCATGTGCAAAGGTGAAATAAGGAAGACCCATGAATGGCCAGAGAATAATTTTTTTTTTTTTTTGGTAATTTTTTTTTTTTTTGGGGGGGACTGTCACCATCAGTAGCGTACCGTGGCATCACAGATCACAGCAACCTCAAACTCTTGGGCTTAAGTGATTCTCTTGCCTCAGCCTTTCACATAGCTGGGACTACAGGCACCCACACAAAGCCTGGCTTTTTTTTTTTTTTTTTTTTTTTTTTTATGTTTATTTGTAGTTGTCATTTTGTTTTGCAGGCCAGGGCCGG
>CAUYPK010004661.1:0-15284 GCA_963574355.1 Loris lydekkerianus
AGTAAGAGTAGCCCACATAACAAAATCCCAAAACCAGAGATGTTGGCGTGGATGTGGAGGAAAGGGCACACTTCTACACTGCTGGTGGGAATGCCCACTAATACTTTCCTTCTGGAAGGATGTTTGGAGAATACTTAGAGATCTAAAAATATACCTGCCATTCGATCCTATAATTTTTTTACTAGGTTTATACCCAGAAGACCAAAAGTCACAATATAACAAAGACATCTGTTTATCGCAGCCCAATTCATAATTGCTACGTCATGGAAGAAGCCCAAGTGCCCATTGACCCATGAATGAACTAGCAAATTGTGGTACATGTATACCATGGAATACTATGCAGCCTTAAAGAAAGATGGAGACTTTACCTCTTTCATGTTTACATGGATGCAGCTGGAACATATTCTTCTTAGCAAAGTCTCTCAGGAATGGAAGAAAAAGTATCCAATATACTCAGCCCTACTATGAAGCTAAATTATAGCTTTCACATGAAGGCTATAACCCAACTATATCACAAGACTATGGGGAAAGGGCCAAGGAAGGGGAAGGGAGGGGGGAGGTTTTGGTGGACGGAGGGTAACAGGTTGGGAGACATCTACGGTGCATGTTAGAAAGGGTACAGGTGATTGCACTAATGTACACAGCTATGATTTAACAATTTAAAAAAAAATTAGAAAAAAATCCTTTTGGGTTTTGGCAAGAGACTTTAAATACTTTCCCCAACAAGAAGGGGATTAAACCTATTAACTGGCAAAAAGAGAGGCATCTGTTTATTTTTGCAGGAGAAGTGCTACTTTTATGCCAACAGATCTGAGATCGTGCAAAACAAGATCAAAACACTCCAGGAAGATCTAGAAAAGAGAGGAATAGAAATTTTAGAAAATCCCCTGTGGATGGGCCTACATGGTTTTTGACCCTACCTTCTTCCCCTGTTACTCTTATTTACCCTTCACTTTTGGGCCCTGTATTCTTATAAAAGGTTAGAGGCAATTAAATCAGGTTGAGGTCCAATATCACCGGCTCATTAACCAAGAATCTAACTATTATTCTTCACCGCCCTCTATAGCACCAATGACAGGTAAGATTCCCAAAACTGGGACAACCTAAGACAGGATATGGAGAGGCTGCATGGTGGATTATATTCATAGTACCCAAAGACGGGTAAGATCACTCTGCGTTCAGTCAACCTAAGACAGGTACCAAACCATTGATGTTTGTATCCCCATGATGGGTAAGACTGAAACTGCAAGAGTAGGCAACCTAAGACAGGGGCTATGTTTTTCTGCCATACAAAAAACAAAAGAGGGAACTGTTGGGCCCTGCCATGTGCCTGAGGCCTAGTGCAACTTCCCGAGCCTGACTAGAAGTAGATCTATCGAGCTACTTCTGGGTAGCAATGACTCAGCAAAGCCCGGCCTGAAAGTGCCTCTACCTAGATACAGCCAACATGGTACCATGCCATTGGCCCAATCCTGTCACGCACCTCATCCCCTGCCTTCTTTCCCCGCCCCTTCCCCACGCTCATATAAGCAGCTGCTTGACGCAATAAAGTTGAGTTCCTGCTTGAAAAAAAAAAAAAAAGAAATAAAAATAGAAAGAAAACATTTTCATACTTTAGGTCACTCTTATGTTACATATTTCCCACTGTCAATTTTACCCTCCCTTATCTATGGGATAAGGGGAAAATAGTTTACCTTGAGGTTCTTAGAAGGGTCTTTCATAAACCATTTCTTTGGGGCCTTAGCTTAAGCTTGCTTCTAAAAGGCTACCCTTATCCAGAGGAGGGCAAGTGGCAATACCTTATTATATTTTAGGTGGGTTCCATGTAATTTTCATTCTAGATATAGGGCATTTTCAGATATAGGGCTTTGCTTACTTGCTCAGTTACCTCTGCCACAAGTGAGGGTCCATTATCATTCAGGCTCCTACTGGGGGTTCACTCAAAGAAGCTCATGGATGACCACAGGACACTGTGTAGCATATCCAAGTGCAAATGACTGGAAGCAAGTATTTCCCAGATGGACACTGCCATCGAGTAACCAAACATAGTGATTCCTGGAGGAGGATTTGCTAAGCTACCTCTGCAGCTGCTTGCCCACAGTGTCCATCACCAGCATGCCATTCTCCATCTGCTTGGCCTCTTTTCCTGGACTTGAATATCCATCTTCCCATCATCCTCCAAGGCTTGTTCCTGCTCTGTGTTGGCATACATGTGTAGGAACTTGGCAAAGGCCCTGTCCTAGGTTAGCAGCTCCTTGTAAGGGTCCCTCTTGGAACTTTAGATGCTCTCTCCATTTGGGTCAGACAAGCCTCTACCCAGCCTGAAAAGATATCTACTAATATGGAGTGAAAACTGCTAATCATTGAAAGAATTGGGCCCTCATATTGGGCCTCCCTCTGCAGTGGGTCACCTCTGTCTTTAAAGTGTTTCAAGCACACAGTTTGATGCAAACAGGGTCCTCTCAAATAAAGTCCCACCAAATCCATTAAGGCAAGCACACAAATTGTCTGTTGCAAAGGGGATCTTTCCAAATGAGATTACCCCAAATCCATTAAGACATCACACTCCTAACGTGCATTCATGGAGATGCTTCATAAGAGGTAGAACCAACCTCACCTAATGTGCATGATGCAATGGTACATTTCAAAACTATTAAGAAATAAGTATAATAATGATGGATGTGTTACTTAGTTCAATGTAAGCATTTCACATTGTATATCGAAGCAATACCCTAACCCCCATAAATGAATCAATGTAAAAAGTTATGATTTAATTAAAAATAATTAAAAAAAAAAAAGAGTCAGAACCAAAGCTTTAGGTAAGACAAGGAGTCCATGAGAAATTCATCTCCACTTACTTATGACATTCTAAATGTCAGAGCCACAGTCTTTAGTGTTATAGGAGATCTTGGCACCAATTAAATCCATCTAGGGCTTCAGTGAGAAGGCATGGAGCCTTGGACCCCCTCTTTTATAAAAATCTGTTAATCAAGTCCTCACTGTCAACTTGCACTGGGGGCTTCTATGGGCATATTTGGGTTAGAGATACTAGTGAGACTGGGGGCCCCAGTTCCCCTCCTTCATCATTTGAGTCCTCAACCTGAAGGAACCATTTGCTTGTCAGAGGCCTTCTTGTTACTTAGAGCCCTTTGCAATTTGGGGGGCAGGGTTCTTTCCAATATCCTTTTGTTTTTCTGAAATGCATGCTGATTGTACCCTACCCCAGAGTGGCATTTCCTTTCAACTGTCTCAAAGGAGCCTTAACTGGCATAGCTAGCAGAATACACATGGTTTTAAGTTTACTTTAAAGGCCACATTGACCAGCTGTGAAGGATTTATGCTAATTGCCTGGCCCTGGAAAAGATACTCTCTGGCTAAATTGAGCTCCCTCTAGCCAAATTGAACTTTCAGTTGGGTAAGAAGAGACTATTCTTGACCCTAAGTCATAATTTAGTGGGTGTGGGATTGAAGAATTAGTTCAGGCAGCACCCTCCTTAGTCCCTCCCATGGTGCTAAGATGGTGGTAGCAGCAGGCATTCCCTCTCCTTTGCTGTCAGCAGGCCATTCTATTGGCTGGCATCCCTCTCACTGGGTCCACTCCCAGGGTGTGGCTCCTCATGGCTTCTCATCCTGGTTGGCTGCGGAGTTCTGGCAGGACCAGATTATTCCATACACCATAAACAATTAGTGTGTCTCAAGCAATACCGTAAGCAATGAGTTTATCTTGGCCAGAGAGTTTGAGACTCAATATTCCAACCCTAGAATGGTGGCGCATCAACAATTTGAGCTTTACATTTTTCTTGATATAATTTTCCCCTTTGTAAAAAACTTGTGCACTAGAATTGACCATCTGAGAAAACCTGGCATGCTTTTGAACCTTATACAAATACTTGCAAGTAGAGGCACCATAATGAGGTAGGGTGTCCAAAAGGAGCCATTCTCCACATCTTTCTTTATTCCAAAAAGACTTATTCACCATTCTTTTTGAAACCCATTTACCTATAAACTCGACAGTTTGGTTTCTCTTTCGCAAAGTCACAGCACAGAAAGAACAATTGAGAGGAAATTTTGGGTGGAAAAGGCAATGGAGAAGACTCTTTAGTAAAAATCAAAAATCAACAATCTCAAAGAATTGTCTTAAAGAATTTGAAAAGAGCAAACCAATCTCAAACCCAACAGAAGAAAAAGAACAACTAATGTCTGATCAGAACTAAGAGAAATCAATAATAAAAGAACTATACAGAAGATCGATGAAATGAAAAGTTGGCTTCCTGAAAAGATAAACAAAACTGATAGACCTCTGCCAGATCAACCAAAACTAGAAAATAAAGGGCTCCCATAAACTTGATTAGAAATGAAAAAGGTATTATGACTAATACTACAGAAAAACAAAGCATCATTCCTGAATACTACAAAACACTCTATTCACATAGAATGGAAAAAGTTGAGAAAATGGATGAATTCCTGGAAACAAACAGCCTCTCCAGGCTCAACTAGGAAAAACAAGAACTCCAAACAGACCAACAACAAGCAATGAAACCAAAGATGCAATGAAAAAACTTCCAAGGAAGGAAGTCCTTGCCCAGATGGGTTTGCAGTGAAACTCTACCAGATCTAAAGGGAGGCAGTAGCCTCACACTGCAGAAATTACTTCACAACATTGAGAAGGAAGGAATCTTTCCCAACTCCATGAAGTCAGCTTTGCCCTGATGCCAAAGCCAGGAAAGGATAAACACACAACAAAGAAAACTGCAGACCAATGTTCCTCATGAGTACAGAGGCAAAAACTTTCAACAAAATTCTACTAAACTGAATCCAGCAGTTCACCAAAAGCAAAACCAAAAAATAACAATCCACTATGACCAAATGGGCTCCACTCCAGGTCCAACATACAAAAATCTACAAATCTCACCCACCACAAACAAAAACAAAGAACACATGATCATCTCAATAGATACAGAGAAAGCACCCAACAAAGCTCAGCACCCTTTGAGATGATAAGTAATTTCAACAAAATGAACTACAAAAGCCATATATGACAAACTCATAGCCAGTATTATGCTTGATGGGGTAAAATTAAAAGCTTTTTTGCATATACCCATAACCAGACAATAGTGCCCACTTTCATCACCTCCACAGAATAGTGCCAGAAGTTCCAGCCAGAGCAATCAGATAAGAGAAGGAAACCAAGGGCATCTGAATGGGGTGGTGGTGGTGGGGGGGGTGGAGGGAGGAGAGGTCAAACCATCACTTTTTGCTGACAATATGATCCTACATCTAGAAAACCCCAAATATTCTGCCAAGAGGCTTCTGGAATTGACAAATTCTGCAGAGTCTCAGGATAGAAAATCAATGCACACAAATCAACACCACTTCTATACACCAACAACAGTTAACCTGACTGAAGAAAGAAAAGTCAGAGGATGTAAATAAATGGAAAAACATATCATGATGATGGGTTGCCAAAATCCACACTGTCAAAATGACTACACTACGCAAAGTGATCCAGAGTTTCAACACAATCTTCACCAAAACACCAACATTGTCACAAATCCAGAAAAAATAATACCATGCTTCTTACAGAACTGGAAAAGTGCTTGAACATCCAAAGCAATACCAAGCAAAAGGACAAATCAGAGAGCACCACCCCCCCTGACTCCAAGCCACACCACAAGTTCATAGTAATCGAACAACATGGCATCAGCATAAGAACAGATACACAGATCGGTGGATCAGAACAGAAAACTCAGATCCCAAACCATCCCCTGATTGCCATTCAATCCCTGACAAAGTAGACAACCACATATACTGGGAAAAATAATTCCCATTCCACAAATGGTGCTGGGATAAGAAGACAGCTCATGTAGAAGATTGAAACAGGATTTGCATCTCTCACTCCTAATAAAAATTAATTCATGATCAGCAAAAGACCCAAGGCAAGAAGCCATAAGAATTCTAGAATAAAATACTAGAAAAAATCCCACAGACATCAACCTAGGCAAACAATCCACAAAGACCTGCAAAGGCAATCATGGCAACGATGAAAGTCAACAAATGGACCCAACAGAAACAGAAAGCCTCTGCACAGCCAAGGAAAAAATCAACAGAGTGAAAAGACAACCCACAGAGTGGTGTTACATGCCACACATCTGGCAAAGGGCTGAATCTACAAAGAATTTATACACACACACATACAAATTAAATAACCCCACCAAAAAGTGGGGCAAAAGACATGAACAGAAACTTTGCAAAAGAAGACAAAGCAATGGCGAACAAACAGAAGGTACCTACAAACCATCACATTTCCTCAAATCCATATACATACAAAGACTGGAGTCAGCCTAAATATCCATCTAAGGGGACTGGTTACATAAAACCTAGGTGCATATATACTATGGAATATTGTGCAGCCATTAAGAAGAATGAGTAGCAGTTGTGTATACTAAAATAACACCATCTCCAAGAAATAATAAGTGAAGAAAACCAAATCACAGAGAGTGGTAGTATTCTCTAGGTTACTAAAAAAAAATAAGGGACATCCACATGTATAACTGTATGGATGGAGATACTCACTGGAAGGATATATACACACAAAGTGGATGCAAACAGAGAGGTTAGGAACAAGCTCTGTAGAAAGCTTAATCTTCACTAAAAGTACCTAATGCATTAAAAACACGCTTTTACCATGTCCATGGATTATCTATTTAAAGTAAACCGATAAAATAATTTCAAAGAAACAATGAAGACCTCTTTATAAAGCATAGAGCCTCACTTAAAAATGGCATTTGGACTTTCCTTCATTGCCCAATCTTAAACAAAGGCAGCATTTGAATAATTTTTTTTCTCCCACAATGGAGTCTGCAGCTCCAAGGCTAAGACAAAGGCTAATCCAACCCTATAATAAATATCCTTCCTTAAGAGACTCCATGCTATAAAAGGAGAGGAGGGAATTTTCCAAACTTCTACTCATTCAGTATTTCTCTAAATACTCATGATAGGGTGAGGAAGAGGCTAACAGCCAGTCTCCTCCCTCTGTTTTAAGTGTCTGGGCAGCAGAATCTTTCAACTCTATCTCCAATTAGCTCACCTAATTGTCAAGTAGGAAGATGTGGGTCATAGAATGTCACAACCAGAATGTCAGCTCAGTATCCTCTAACATGCGAGTGATCCAGGGGAGGACAAGTCATACACTGCGGTAAGAATAAAAGAACTATTTATAACCACTTTCATCCAAAAGTAAGCTTTACCCATTTTTAATCACAGATTAAAATGTACCTTATACATATGTATAAGGTACATATATACATATATACATATGTATATAGAAAGGGCATATTCTGTAAAAGTTTTTCTCATAGGGGTTCATGATCAAAATATTTTAAAGGCGACTACTTGGGAGGCTGAAGCAAGAGGATCACTTGAGCCCAAGAGACTGAGGTTGCTGTGAGTTAAGATGAGGGCACAACACTCTACCTAGGGTGACAAAGTAAGACTGTGTTTCAAAAAAAATTTTTTTGAAGACCACCTTATAGGATAATTCCAGAGAGGCAAAGATATAGTAGAAATAACAACAGATTGGATGGTGCCTGTGGCTCAAGGAGTAGGGCACTGACCCCGTATACCAGAAGTGGAGGGTTCAAGCCTGGCTCCAACCAAAACTGCTAAAAAAAAAAAAAAAAAAAAAAGTAATAAATAACAACAGATTTAAAGTCAGGTAAACCTGTATTTGAGTAAGTAATTTTTCCTTTTTGCATCTGCTTCCACACTTGTAAAAATGGGATAATACTAGGTAGTATCTTGAGAGTTCATGGTGAAGATTAAATGAAATATAGCCTTGGTGGCAGGAAGCTTGTAAGAAGGCTCTCGTTGATTCTACCTGCTGGGATTTACACCTGTGTGTTATCCACTTTCCTTGAGTGGATGTAGTGAGTTATCTCTAATGAATGTCAGACATTGTGATTGGATGTCACTTCAATAATTAGGTTATAAAAATGTCTTTCTCACTCTCCTTGTGTGTGTACCCTAATTGGAAGGGCAATCTGCAAAGGAACTGGGGGAAGTCTCAGGACAATGGTCAGTGAGGAACTGAGACCCTCAGTACAGCAGGTCTAGAGGAACTGAATGTGATCACTAACCATGTAAGAAAGCATGGAAGTGGCTCTTCCCAAGTTAAGCCTTCAAGTGAGCCTGCAGCCTTGGCTGATGCCCTGATTGTGTTCTAGAGAGAAAATATGAGACAGAGAATTCTGCTCAAAGATTCTTGACCCACAGAAACTGTGAATAACTAGTTTGATGTAAGCATTCCAAATTGTATATAAAATCAGCAAATTGTACCCCATAAATGTAGTAATGTACATGGTAATAATTTAATTAAACAATTATTCTTTTAAGCCACTACATTTAAAGTAATTTGCCATTTGTCAATAGGTAACTAATACAGCAGGCAAGTACTTAACAATGCACATGTAAAAGTTCAGTAAATGTGAGTATAAACCATTACATGGCAGACATGTGACCATGTCCTTATCACATACCATCACAGATATCACTGATCACATCACCAGGATATTTTTCTCCTGGTGAACACAGATACAGTCTCAGAATCTTAACACAGAACTCTAGGAAGCTATCAACTGTTCAGATGCACCTGAATTCTGATCTAATCAATATTTCTTATCTCTTTTTACTTTGTCATATGCTATATTCTTCTAATGGGAGATCAATTCTTTTTTTTTCATGGTGAGAGATGTGACTACAAATTATTAGAACAATTTATAAATGTATATAAAATATAAATGACTGACATCATATGTTGTTCCAAGCATAGATTTTTCTCTAGGGGTTTGTGGGAGGGGGGCGAGAGAGAGACTGGGAATACCAAAAACCTTAAGAGTATATAGAGATAAGCCCAGGAGGAGAAACAAAGCACACTTTATGTCTCATTTTTACCATAATTTGGTTTTTCTGTAGGGCTACCATTTTGAACAAATGAAGGAATGAAGAGGAAATTGATATGAAACTGATGAAATGATCTAAGGAGTAAACTATTGTTCTTAAATAGAAAACATTTCCTTCAAGTCAGTATGAAATGTTTTCTTTGCCTAATACAGTAGGGTGTGAGCTATTGAAATAATGAACTTTCAGTTATTTATGTGCTTAGTTTTGTTAGCTCAAGCAGGGAGATACTTGGAGACATGAAAATATCGGGACAAATGACCTCAAGAAATTGTTCTTTAGATCTCCACCCTGCATAAAAGGTGCCCAGGATCTTAGGAAAATGTGTGATCTGGTTCAGTAAGTTGGTCTAGGGTAGGAAATACAGAATCCAGGTATTACAATACCAGGTGATGCTGGTCTGCAGACCTCACTTGGATTATTCTAAATCATAATCTCTCTTTCTTCCTGGGGATTTTTGAAAGAGTTCTAGGTAAATGATGCTCTAATTTCAGGAGCCCATGGTGGAGCTGTCAGTTCGTGGTGGGTACAGGGTGTTCAGCTAGCTTTTTAGCTGGGCACAGGACTGCAGATAGACATCAAGTGAGTCAGGGAAATTGAAAAACCTCGCTGCTCTGAGAAAGATGACAAGAATTTCAGAAAGTTAGATAAACCCTGAATTATCTGACAGGAAACATCTTTGGAAATAGAAAAGGCAAATAAATACCATTTCTGGAAAGAGAAAACAATATCTCATCTTTCTGGTGTTTTGGAGTAACAGAGCCCACTTATTTTGCAATGGAGAGAATTTCATATGAAGTCACATATCTAACTCCATCCTGACTTTGGTTTTCATAATCTCACAGCATTTTATCTTTTTAAAAAAGGAAAGTAAAAGATAAAAATAAATCAAATGCTGGTCATAAAAATAGGTTGAACTTGAGGCCAGGGTTGACTGAATTACATTACATTAAAGATAAACTCTTGACTGATAGAGATGGCCCATTTAGTACAAACTGCTCCTTGTATAGTACTTTCTGAGGCAGAATATTTTGCCTTAAAAATGGAGTAACGCTTGAAATTGCATGGATGTATATCATCATTGCTTTGTATTATACAGGGTAGCCATAAAGTTTGTGTGCACTTACACACAATGAACATAATTCGTTCATTCTTTCATCTCCAAAATATCTATCTATACACAGTAATGTAAACATGCCAGGCACTTGCTATATATTGTTTAACAACAACAGTAACAACAAACACCATACCTGGTTCCTGACCACGGGAAGTTTATAGTCTACAGACAAAGAACAGATAGACTTTGCTCAAGTGCTCAATTGCACACAACTTTATGGCCACCCTGTTTGCAACAGAGATACTGCAGGCTGTGTGAAAAATTGGGAAGAGAATAGATTCCTTATAAATGTCACTCTCTAGAAACTTCTTTCCAAATCTCTTTCATGAAATATTTTCTATATAATTCATTCTTTCATCCCCAAAATACCTATCTACACACAGTAATGTAAACATGCCAGGCACTTGCTATATATTGTTTAACAACGACAACAGTAACAACAGACCACACCTGATTCTTGACCACAGGGAGTTAAGAACAGGTAGACTTTGCTCAAGTAAACACACTAAGAATTACAATGATTATATGCAATAATAGCAATTCTCTTATCATTCTGTGATAGCTTAGTAAAGTTCACATTTGGTGCATGTTGTCCCTATTTTCTTCTTCCTATTATTTAATCTTTCTGCTGTAGGATTTCAGCCTCACAGTCATTTCCAGAGCCCACATGGGGCCCATGCAGTGTCAAGATACTAGTCCTCCAGATTGTCCCCTTAACTGGTCAGTTGTCCTCTCGCTGACATGGCGATTGCCCTTCTAGGAACTTGTATACCCAGATAACCATATATGCAGAGAAAGATCTCTGTGCATAAGAATGTTTTGATATAATTTAAAGTAGTAAAAACATAACTAGAAATAACAGATAACCCTTAATAAGAGATTGAGTAAATAAATTGCCATTAATACCTGAGATGCAATATTAATCAATGGTAAAAAATGATATATAAACACATATACCTCCCCACATGCTCACAAGGAAAAATGTCTATCATGTATTGGTAATTCCACAGGGCTGGTTATAGAATAGCTTGTATAAGGGGAACTCCCTTATGTAACATGGTATTTATGTGTGTTGTGTGTTTGTACATTGTGTGTGTTTCCATTATATATATATGTGTGTGTGTATTACATGTATGTACATATGTAATTTGTAATATAACTCTAGGAGGACTTCTGTCTCTCTATGCATGTACACCTTTACGTCCTTGTTTCAGTCATCATTGGTACTAATCAATGAACTTAAATTGTACCATATAATAATGGCCTAATCCACTTTGGCCAGGTAGCATATTTGTACTGTAGGTGGGACCTGAAAGTCCCCAGACAGAGATTGTTGGATATTTGAGGCAGATCAATAAGAGAGAGAGACTGGGGATAAGAAAATCTTTCTGAAACTCTTGAATTACTTCCTACATATGCTCAAATATAAGGTCAAACACAGTTCACAGGTGATTCCCAAAATCGAATGGAGATATCTTGGGAAATTGCTATCTTCTTTTGGCTACACAAAGCACTTTTCTGTCCTTGAATGGTGGTAGTCTGTGCAAGGAATAATGAATCTGAGAGTCAATTTAACAGAATGAACTTCTACAGTTAATTTTTAGGTATCAACTTAAATTCTTTAGCTAAAAAGCTAATTTTTAGCTTTTCTTTTCTTGTTGATTTCTTTTTAGGTAGGTGGAAGGTTTTCTTAAGGACTCAGTATCTGTGGAGTTGTGCACATCTTTGTGAAGATCCCAGACAAATTAGAAAGTCAAATTAGCAATGCATATTTAATATTGCTTTGTAGTTTTTTTTTTTTTTTTTTAAGTTGGCAGCAATGTTTACTCTTTGAGGGGGAGTCTATAATTATGCAAATTGGAGAAACAGTCTGCATATGGTATAATGATAATGCCTTGGGTTTTATATCCAGAGTCAAAAGTATTTCTAAGTATTTCTTTCATTTTACCTATTACTTGAGGGGAGGTTAGCCAAGCCTAGGTGCCTACTTTCTCTACAGTGATGGAGTTTTGAGATCTTGAATTTGAGTACTTGTTTAAGCTTTCATTTTTGAGAAAACACTGCCAAGATTTGCACAGTATCACCTTATAGCAGATGCTATTGATTGACTTTAAAGTAATTATTCATCCTTCCCTTTCTTCTTTCTAAAAACACTTTAATTTTGTTTACTTATCCACTTTCCTCTATGAAACCACACAATTGCAATTCCTAGCTCCAGGGATGGAATAATGATTGACCACGGTCATGGTGGTCCCATTCATTATTGCCAAGGGTTGCTTTAGGCAAGGGTATTCAACATACTTCTGGAAAATAAATGGGGGTGGATATTTGCTGAGGGATTTCTGGAAAGGGTGATGCAAAGAGAGACAAGAAAGAAACAGCTGGCTGAAGATGTTAAAACCCAAGTTTTGGTGACATTATTTATCCAATTAATCATTGATGGAACTGCCCTACCTTAGGACTTCTTATTATGAGTGCCAATAATTTTTTTCTTATTAATTAAGCCAACTTAAGTCTACATTTTCCTTACTTGCAGCCAAGAACACATCTTAAGTGATATGTATTTTGATCATTTCTGTGTTGCCCTGGTTTTTGTATAAATAGCATAGAGAAAAATCTAAGCATATACTTGGCATACATACCAACTTTCTTTGGTACAAAGTTAATAGATATATGCTTTAATGGGCTGGAGGAAGAAATGATAGTTTAATGAAGAAATGTTAGTTTAATGATGTGTCAAGACACAAAAGGAGTCCATATCCTATAACCAGTGAATGAAAGGAAAAACTACTCACTGAGTTGTTTTCACTGAAATAAATGTCACCATCAATCCTGATCCTCCAGTCAAAGCAAACCTATAAGACACAGGAGAGAAAATAAATAAATCGTATACAGTCTAATTTTGCCATCAGGCATTAATTAAATATTTCTCCCTCTTTTTCTTCCAGCTTTAAACGAACTCCACAGAACAGGTTGGACATATTCCCAGGAAATTGTTTCATTAAGAGTGGTTTATTCCCACCACCAATCAGAGCTGCTCCTCTATCTACACCATCCAGGATGCAAATTATGTTCCAATAGACTTGAGCTAAATGCCTAACTGCCCATGAAATGTGTGGTGGTCCAGCCAGTTGGAGCATTTCATCTTCTTTGCATCACTTGTTCAGGAATGTTGATCCAGATCAAAGAAAGCCAGTCCTGCCATCTGTAAGGGAAGAGAAGATCTCTTTTTACACGTGAATGGTGAAGGTGTACACCTGGAGCTGCTGGCAGCCAGTGTGTGAAATTAAGACTGTGGTTTTGGGTGACAGGAGTGACCTGGCTCTAACTTATTTGGGTGCTTGGATGCAGATATAACTAAACTATTCCGTTATGTAAACCAATAAATACACTTTCATGCTAAAGCCAGTTTGTTTTTCTTTTCTTTCTTTTTTTTTTTATTAAACCAGTTGGCATACTAGAGATAAGGCAGGTGTCATATTTTCACTTTATGGAGCATGAAATGGAGGCTCTAAAAGAAGTCAGGGTGGGCAGGTTCAGGTACTACTCCAGGGCTACTTCCATTCCATTCTACTGCCTACAGCCTGTGAATTCAGCAATTCCTTACAGTCAAATGGAAAGAGTTGACACACCTATTGCTTTACTGACTGTAAACATTTCTGCTCTGGAGAAAATGGAATAATCGCCCACAGGATTGCCAGAGATAATCTATATTATGCTAACAAGATAAAGAGGATGTACACATACTCGCAGGCACACACATGGTAGGTGTTTTCAGAAAATCTCCCCAACAGTTCTTCCCAGGCTGCAGGCTAGCTCTGGCTGAAGTCCTCTTTCCCCAGGGGACTGCTGCCCCCAGCCTATGGACAGCCTCAACCTCCTCTGTCTTGCCTTCCTGCCCTGGTCATCTGTAAGTAGCTGGATCTTTTCTTCTCTTTTGGACTGTGACTAGATTAGTCATAAACTCTCTGCTCAGCTGTCTGTTTCACTCCTACAGGATCATTAAACAGAGGTCACAAAGAGAAAGCCGATGGCCCAAATCCTGCTCCCTTGGGTGTTTGGTTTGACTCCTATACCAACATTTTTCACTGAACAACATTTTTAGACATTGAAACATTTTACATCAAGTGAGAGCTCAAGCCTCATAAGAAAAATATTTAAAAAGCCAGTCGACATTATCTGCATTCCACACGACCATGACAAGGGCTGAATCTGAGTGGTTTCAACATTGTCTAGGCAGGGTGCGTTTGCTTCGGTAGCCATATTTCCCATCCGGCCTCCCATGCTCATTTCTGCCACCTGCCTGACCCCATTTTCAATCCCCGCCCTAACTTTCCCACAACCCACATGGGGCTAAGCCAATCGAGATGCCACCTCTCCCCCTAGTGGCCGTGTTCGGAAGCAGCCTGTGTCCAGACGGGTTCATCCCAGCAACCCAACTTCTTATAAATAAAATGGCCTCACTGTGTGATTTTATTTTATTTTTCCATGTCTTTGCTGCGTTTTCCAAATCCTTTGCAGAAAATAGGAATTATTTATTTAATCAGAGAAATAAAGTTTGTAACGTATCTTTTTTTTTCTATATATTTGATATGTACGTGTATGTAGCATATCTTTTTATTTTTCCTATATAATTGATATGTATGCTTGCAATATACACTGTAGGTGAGGTCCCACCGATTACCCTCCCTCCACCCATCCAGAAAAAAGGTTTGCAAATGTTCTTGTGAGAATGAACATACCCTGTGTCCTGCAGGGGCAGGGACCTGAGGAACCTGTGAGGTGTAATCACCTAGGTACCGGAGGGTCTTCAGATGACTTAGTAACTCTGTTATTTTTTTGTTTTATAAATTATTTCCATCTTTGAGCTAAGTTTCTCTGTCAGTCCAATAAGGAAGCCATGCTAGCCATGTACATCAGAAGTTGTACACTGGTGGCTCGTTGGCCCACACTCGTCAATAAATAGTAACATTTTCTTTTGTTAGTCAGGTACTAAAAGCTAAAAAAAGTATCTTTCAATTAAAAATCCAGATGACATTTGAGGAGGACCCCCAGGCAATTGAAGCAGCTTAAAAAATAAACTACTGGGACCTGATCAAATTAAAAAGCTTCTGCACAGCCAAGAACATAGTCAGTAAAGTAAGCAAATAGCACTCAGAATGGGAGAAGATATT
The DNA here is from genome assembly GCA_963574355.1 of Loris lydekkerianus. NCBI lineage: Eukaryota > Metazoa > Chordata > Mammalia > Primates > Lorisidae > Loris > Loris lydekkerianus. The sequence goes on from CAUYPK010004661.1 coordinate 15,247, forward strand.
TGCAGGTTATGTCTCCGACAAAGGTTTAATAACCAGAA
>CAUYPK010004663.1:0-29783 GCA_963574355.1 Loris lydekkerianus
TCAATGATTCAAAATCTTTGGTCATTTGCTCTTTGAATCCGTTGAATTCTTGAGATAACCTTTGGAATTCTAATTCGATCTTATTTGCTATCCAGATTCTGAATTCAATTTCTGACATCTCAGCTATTTGTTTGTGCATGGGGTCTTGTGTTGTTTCTGCCGCATTGATCCTTGGGAGAGTTGATCTACTCTGATTATTTATATTGCCGGGATTTTTCTGTTGATTTTGCCTCATGATTACTTTTCACTAATGCTGTCCTCAGAGTTGGGGAGGTGCCTCTCCAAGATTAGACCTCAGTGGGTTCACTCTATTATTGCTGGATCTTTGTAGGGAGTGCCCCTGTGTAGTTCCTCTTTGGCTGCTCTAGTTAGGGAGTTCTGGTTGTAGAAGCAGTTCCGGTGTGTGACACACCCGGATTTAGCAACAGGGCTGGGGGTGGTCCACACGGTTCTCTGTGCCTGCCACCCAGTGACTTTGGCACAGAGAACTCAAGGCTCTAGCAGTCTCTGGCCAGGAGCAGGGCTCTGCGCAGAGGCAGGGAGGACTCCAGAGGGCATGCAGCTACCAGAGTCCCTGGTCAGATGGATGAGCTAGTGTGGAGGCTGGGAGGACAGAGGAGGGGGGACACAGGGTTGCGTGGCTCCCACAGTTCCTGGTCAGGGAATGTAGAGCCCTGGTGGGTGCTGGTCACCAATCGGGGGTCGCTGCACATCTCTTATGGAGGTCTGGGTGGCACCAAGCCCAGGAGTTTGAGGTTGCTATGAGCTGTGATGTTAGGGCACTCTACCCAAGGCAACAGCCCAAGGTTGCAGTGTGCCAAAACCATTTCACTCTGCTCCTAAGGATTAGGGCTGTCAGGCAGTTCAGGCCCCGCCTTTAAGCTGCTCAGTCACTAGGTTACTTTGTCCCACCCATTCCTTGCTCTGGGACCCTGAGGGCGGAGCTTGCAGGAGCAGTTTTTTCACACAATGGCTTTCACTGAGCCCAGCTCAGTGGCTCATTTTGGGGCCCCAGACAATACCCAAAGTCTCCACACTTTTGCTCAAGCTCTCCCCAAGGCAGCTCAACTGAGCGCCAAGTCCAAGAACACCAAAAAAGTTCACAGGTAAGGCCTTTCCAGTTTGCATTCTCACTGCTGCTTGTACTCACGGTTACCAATGTGATTAGGTCAATGGAACACATGCAGCCACTTTCCAGTTTTCCACTGTTTTTGTCCTCCTCTTGGGGTCCAGAAGTCCCTTGCTTGCTCCCTGTATCCTCAAAGGGATGATCATAGGCAGATCCCACCAGCCAGAGATGTCTGGAGTCTTGTCCCCCCAGACTCGCCGTGCCCAGTTGCAGGAAAGCTGTTACTCAGCCACCATCTTTCTAATTATGGAAATATTCTTGAGTGACATCTATACAAATCTTACTGTTAGCTAGATCAAAAAATGATAAATAATGATTCCTGTCACTACAGGAATTAGTATTTCAGTATCACTTTAATGTATCAATTCTAATCAAATATTTGTTTCTTCTCACCTTGGATCCTAAAATACAGAGACCCAATTATTGAATTTTTACTTTTTTTTTTTTCTCTCCCTTTTTCATTCTTTCAGTGTGTCTATTTCTTATTCTATTTTCTTCCTCTTTTTTTCTTTCCCCATTTTTCCCCTCCATTTTTTCAGTCCCTCTCTCTATTTTATCTCTCACTTTCCCTAATAAAAGGTTGCCTATGATTAAGTGGCAGATAAAAGGAATATGAACAAGACTGGAGTTCAGAACCACATGTTTTAGAAACAGAGATGAGTGGCAGAAAGATATGTGATGACCAACATGAATTGTGGGACTGGTCAGTACACTGCAGCTTCTTTTCTGCTTACACCTGCCTCCATGTATTCTGCTTTGGCAGTCACCCCTGTGATAAGCCCTCCTCTGCTCCCCAGGCTCATCTCTTCCCTTATTCACTAGATCCCATTTTTTTTCTCCTAGTTGATTGCTTCAATTTTCTTCTGATTTTCTTCACTACATATTGTCATTTTCTCTACAATGCATCTCTCTCAATGATTTTTAAGTGGTGTGGTGTCGCACACTGGTGTGCCATGAAAATTTTTAAGGATTATTAATTAATTTGCAAAGTAAGTTCAAAGCACAGTAAGTATATTCCTTTTTTTACTCTTATTTTTCTTTTTTTCCCTCTTAATTTGTTTATTAAATCATAACAGTGTACATTAATGCATTTATGGGGTACAATGTGCTGATTTTATGTATGATTTGGAAAGCTTACATCAAACTAGCTAACATAGCCTTCATTTAACTTACTTAATTATTGTGTTCAGACATTTACCCTTGCTTTTGGTCACCATAAGTAGGCCATACAAATTTAACTATAGGTTCCAGTGTTCTGTGAGATAAAAAAGGTTCAAAAACACTGATCTATTCCATTATTTGAAACAAAAATAAAACAAAACCAAGAGTCTTGCTCTACAAGCTCCTTTAGCTATTGCTCCAGTGTTTGTTTTCAATTCTCCCTTCCTTAGACCCTGCTTCTAATTTGTCAGCAAGCTGTTAACATTCCCTTAAAAATATATAAAATCCCACTACTTATCACTTATCCCATTCCAATTCCCCTAAAATCAGCTACCCTATCATCCAGCTAAAATCAGATTTCACCTAGACTATTGAAATCATTTCCTCCTGAATATCCCATGTCCCTATGATCTATTATCAAAAGAGTGGCAAACATTATCCTTGCCAAATTCAAGTCAAATCAGGCTGCTGTTCTGAAGAAAACCCACCTGCCTCTCCAATACTCACAGAATAAAACGCAGGCTTTGCGGCAATCAGCACAGCTCAGCCTGATCCGCTGTCCCCTCTCCTTTCTCATCTTCTGCCTCTTCCCATCTTGCTACCAACGTTGCTCACTCTCTCTGCTCTTCCTCAGAAACTGCAGACACAGCCCTTCACCCGGGTATTTGTACTTACTTTTCATTCTCTATCTTCCCATTTCTCTCTCTGACTTCCCCAAGGACTTTGCTCCTAAGATTAACTTTTTGGTGAGCAGCACTCCATCTAAAACTTCAACTTGCACACCAACCTGCCAACTGAGCTCCTTGATTTTCTCAGTAGCTCATATTATAAGTAAAATTACCATGGCCTATATTTAACCTAACATTTTCTTCCATTTTCTACCATATAGGAGTGTCCAAACCGTGGCTCACAGGCCCCATGAGGATTATTTGAGGCCTGTTCTGCTTATTTGTGGTATTGAATATCACAAAAACCATGCACAGACCTTTATTTTTTACTCACCAGCTTTCGTTAATGTTTTGTGTATTTAATGTGTGGCCCAAGACAACCCTTCTTCTTCCAATGTATGGCAGAAAAAAATAAAAAATAAAAAGACTGGACACTGCTGAAGGAAAGCAGGCATCTCAGTTTGCTGGTTCATTTTATTTTGTTGTATGGTTTTGCCTCTTCTGTATCCATTGCCCTTTGGAGAGTTCCTAGTGTTTGATGGGCATCTGGTAAATATTTGTTAAGTAAAACAATGATATTAAAACATTTTTTAGAGGGAAGATCACCAAAGGAAAATCTCATGGTGATCATTTATTAAAAGAACATTGACTTTATTTTTTAAACTGAGCTGGTAATATGTAACATATCAGGCTAGACATGATCTAATGAGTCTCTTTAGTCTAAAACTAATGTGTATCATTCATTTTCAATTATTTTATATAAGTTTGTCTTATCTCCTTTAGTTTTATCGTCTTACTTTGTGAGGCTCTTAGTAGAAAATATTCTACTCTTCTTTATTTTTCTGGCACCAATACATTGTCACAGCTATAGTAGATCCTCATTAAATGTGCAGTGATTAATAGATGAATCAATCACCATAAAAATGCCTAAGATTTTCCCCTAATCCTCAATAAGCCTTTTCATATGACTGTCTCAACTGAGTCTACCTGGTAAAACCTTTGGGACTCACCTCTTATAGAAAATGAATGTCAATAGCTAAAAGAATGACAGACTTAAATAGTCTGAAATTCAATCTTTCTTCATTGCTGCTTACAGCTAAATCTCTTTACTCCATTAAGGTTTGGATTTGACAGAAATGCCCATTGTAACATTTGTGAGAGAGTGTCCAGTTTCATCATATTTAATTCTCTTGGTAGTTTTTCCTTTGCTCCCAGGATCTTCTATTGCATGTAAAAGAGAGATTAAAACCATGAGGATCTTGTGAAACATAGTAACTTATGACTAAAACTTTAAAAAAATCTATTTTCATGTAAGGTATTGCCAAATACAAATGGACAAATAGAAGCTTGCGACTAGATAGCAGGATGTGAAGAGAAAATAATTTACTTCCAACTCTAAGAGAAAAATACACAAAGGAAATTGATTATCTTCATGGAACATAATTTCCAGCGTCATATTAATTCCTCAATACTTGCCAATCCCATCATTGAGTCTTCATTTGGCATAAAGTGTATGAAAATAGCATTATGCTGATTGTGTTTTTGCTTAGTCTTATGAATAGAAACTGTGCATTTACATATAATAAGATGTTGATACAAATAATTCCTCAACCAAAAAGAAAAAAACTTTACATAGGGTTTTATATCTTTGCATGCTTCTTAAAGATGATTAAAATAATGACTATGATAAAAATATAAAAGAAGATCCATGTTTGGAAATAAAATTCTATCACAAGTATTGTATAATAATAAGCAGATTATTGTTCTGGTTTTGTTTTACTGGGTGTACGCCTGCATTTAATGTAATGTTACTGATAAAGAATGCACAAGAAAAGAATTTAAAGTTAAATGATCTAATTGTGAAAGCAGAGTTAATTTTATAATACAGCTAAAACAAAATTTGGTGGTGATCAAAAATATGAAAATGGAAACATATTGAAGCTAATAAAAGGTAGCATGTACAGCTGTATAGGTAATTTTCTTGGGTGGCATTAAAATGAAATGCAAAGCAAATGAAATAAAAAATCTATTCATGTGCCTTATGGAATCATAAATTGCAATGACATTACAATGAAAACAACATGATTTGCCTAGTCAAAGCCAATTATGTTAAGGGAAAGAGAGCAAGAGAGAAAGCTATGGACATCATAAACTCTGTCAGTCCAAATCTTCATCTCTTTGGCAGTTAAGTCAAGTTAATATAATCTTTTACATAATTCTTCATAAAACATGATCTGGTCTAATAACAGGATTGTGAGTTCAAAACCATAAAAAAAAAATCTGTGCTCAGGGACTCTTTCAGGCGTTATTTGTCTTTTGTATTTTTATTTGTCTGTTAGTTTTTATTACCATGCACAGTTTTAATATAGACACACGATTGTGTCTGATAATTATTAAATTATTTTCTCCCATTTGGCCTAAAATATACTACTAGTAAATATGATTTAATTGTCCCCCAAATTTATGACTTAATAAATGTTCTAAAACCCATATCAAATAGGAGTAATAATCATAGTGTCAAGGACATTGAGGTAAAAATTATGAGAGCTGGGCTCTAATTGTATGTAGTTTGAAAATGATGAATTGTGTGACCCTGCTCAAGTAACTTCAATGTTCTTGACTATCATATGAACAATTGTCACTGGATAATCTTTGACAACTCCACCAGCTGCAGCACCCCATGATGCTGTATTAGAACAGTGTTTACAATCGTCCAAGAGGTCTTCCTCCAGTATATATTTTGATCTTCAAAACTGCATTTACTAGACAGGGTATTTAATGACTTGTTTCAGGTAAAAAGTACATGGTTAATAGGGTTGGTTAAAAAGGAGATGGTATTGTATTTAGAAAATTCTTACTGAATGTCTGCAGTGCTTGCTAATGAGAAAGGAAGATACAATATTTTCACCACAAAACTTCCAGTTTAGTGTCAAGGATCCATATTGTATCTAAATTTGCCCTTTCCAGGCAATGGGATGCTGTGAGATACTCACAGGTTTTTCAACAAATATGATCTCAAAAGTTAAATGAGAGTAAATAATTAAAATAAATTTTGAAACATAGCAAATATAAGCATAACAAAATACTTAAAACATCTTATAATAAAATAAGCTCATTTAATTTCAGTGAGCTCAGAACTGCATAGTGTATTTAATTGTAACCTACCCATCCACTACCTCCCCTTTCTGACCCAGTAACTGCTGACACCCAGGAATGTTTCCCACAGTGGTTTGGGAAATCCTGGTTTGGTCTTCAGTAGCTGAGGACTGTTGACATAAGGAACACTAAGAGGCATCAGAGCTGAGTTCAGGACACCGTGGGGCAGAGCTAATAAGCTATTTTATGCATATGCTGTTCTTTCAGAAAGACACATATAAAAGAGACAAATTTGAAATCCCTACAAAACCAGAGTTCTCTCTCTCCTTCTTCCTACTTACCATGCAACTCAGAGAGGAAAATAAACTTGACTAAATATTTCTGCCCAGGGAGTAAAAAGCATTGTTTACTTTTCTGTATAGTTCTCGGGCTCTGACAGAGAAACAGAAAATCTAATTAGACACATCTTTCTGTTCATGTTCTGTCTTAAACAAAATGTCCTTTTCTCCCTTCAACGTTTTTTCTTTTTAAAATAGAAAACATGCCTTTTTGCTTTTTTTTTTTTTTTTTTTTTAAAGAATTCCTTGTTCCCTTGGCATAACCACCATTGTTTAGAATGGAAATATCTTTCCCTTCAGAAGGAAAATATTATGTCTAAACTTGCAAGAAAAACAATGGCCAGTAGGTAGCAAATTTGGCAATCCTGTACACAAAAGCACCACCACAACAACAACAAAAAAAAAACAATAAAAAAAAACACCATTCCTTTATACATAAATGACCATTGTTTACTTAAAATTGTAGTAAATTAGTGACTAAAAACAAAAGACATTGTAGGTTTCATATTTTTATTCACTAATAGGCTTTCCCTGTTTATTTAGCAGTTGCCAGTTTTACCACTGGTTAAAATAAATATAATAAAGAAATTCAATTTTTTAATATTGTTACATTGTTTCTTGAACTTCATATTACATTGAGATCTCTTTTTCTTGTTCAGGGTGTGTGTGTGTGTTTATGTTGATATGAATGAGTATAAGTCGGTTAAATAGGAAATCAGATATTAACAAATAATAGCAGAGGATAAAATCAGAAATATATAAGCTGCCATTTTAGAAAATATCACTAATTAATCATTAGTAAATAAGTGTAAAGAAAGAATTGGATTCTAGTCTGTGATTTTGTAGTAGTCATGTAATTAAATTGAGCAATTATCTATTTTAACATTCAGAATCATATGTGATTCACTTACAAATGTAATTAATGGCATCAGTAAAGTATAATTTTTCAAATATTTTAAATATCACCCATTAAAATTATAATCATATTTTGATAATTTGTCTTACTTATTAATTTAATGAGGAAATTGGGACTCTAAAGGTGACTTTAAAGAATGTAGCATATATTGGCAATCAGTAATGCTGAAATAAATTTGCTAGCATACATGAACTAATTTATTAATACATGCTATAAGGCAACAAAATGTAATGTTTGGGATAATCTTTTCTTTAGAATATAAATCTGTTATATCTCTACTGAGCAAAATTAATGGTGATTATTGAAGAAATGATTTATTTTCCTGACTATCAATTATCTACACCTTAAGTTTATCCATACATTTAATTCTTTAACATTTTTATGCTTTCTAGCCATTTGTAGATTTATGATGCACTTGGAAACCTCACTAAGCTTTCCTAAAACTGTAACATACTATATCATCTTTGACAAGGATGGGATGAAGAAAATGACATTATAGAAGTTTAGAGCAGAAGATATAAAATATAATGCTAGAAATATTACATATCAAATTTGAAGACATTTGCAATAAAATAATAAATGATCTATTCAAAGATTAACACAATAAATTAAAGACTTAGAGGCTACTAAAAGGGCAAAATTGACTGAATATAACTTAACATGACCTTGAAATTAGTGAGATAAGGGTGGGAACTAATATAGTGGAACAAAACTGAGATGTTACTCTCATACTGGAGAATAATACAGACATACAGAGCCAGCAGCATCAGTTTTGAATAGGGCTTTGTGAAAACCATTGACCAAATCTACAAATGAAGCAAATAATTCATAATAATAAGGAGACATTTACTGAGTGAAGAATGAAAATGTGTATATTAAAAAGTGTGGTGTAGCTTTGAAATGATTCCAGATTTGTACACCATTTATTACACGACACATTTTGCTGTAAGGGAAGTTGGAGTTAACGCCCTTTTTCCATGGGATGTAATGTCATACCTTATAGAGCCCATATAGGGGCTATAGACCTTAACTACTGAACTTCATAATATTTATAAACTCAATTGAAAGACACTTTGAGAATTCATGCTGGGACAGGCCCTGTTAGCCTTCGAGCTAATTCCCAACAGCAGCACCACCTTCGAGTGTCAAGAGGCTATGTGATGACCTCATGGATGTTGGCTGTGTTGCTCAAGCCAGTTTCTCCTCAGAATCACTTATGTAAAAGAATACTTTAAACTTTAAACTTTATTTTCCACAGAGACCTGCCTCCATTCTAATTGAGCAATTATGCTTTAGTAATTTTAAAAGTCACTATGTGGTTATGTAACTTGTGTATGAAGTGCATATCCATGTTATCCTTCCCTTCTTTAAGCATTGTGAATGAAAAAGGAAAACAAGGCTCCTCTTTAGGCAGTAAATCATTTTATTGCTGAAATCATGTTTTGACCATCTCCTTATTGTACCCATATAAAATACAAAGCAGACATATTTAGGAAAGAAAAGTGTCACAAGATTAAGTTTATAAAGATAAATCTCTGGAGTACTTGATTCACATCAAGAGAAACAAGTCATCTTATTTCTATTTTATAATGTATTGTTTGGGGCCGAATGCTTGGTGTTAGATTACAAGCTCTACAAGGATCTTGGACATTCAACAAAATAGAATTGTTCTCAACTATTTTACTGATGAGATACTATACCAAGATGGAGTCTCAGTGCCTATAATCTTTCATTGTTTTAGTCTTCCTTAGCTCAAATATAAAACCACATAAAAATAGAAATTGTTTTTGTTAATCATTTAATTTTTTTTTGTTATTTTGTCTAGTGTTCACTATGACTTGAGTTTTACAAGATACAAATAAATCTAGCTATGTCAATATTTCACACACGTTCCTTGTACAAAGAATGTATTGATATGTACAGAATCGAAGACATTTAACACTTAGAAATGCTTTTGGGCTGAAAAAAACAGAAAATATGATTAATAGTTGTTTCAATAAATGGAGTTAATTTGCTTCACATAATGAGAGGTCAAACTATAGAATATTTTCTGTAGTACATCTCAATAATACCACAAGAGACTCAACTCTCTATCATTCTGCTTAATATATGTTATGCTTAAACCAAAACTATTCTCTTCAATCTCGCATTATTATTATTAATATTATTATTGTTTACAATAAACATTATATACAAAATACTGTGTTTGAATTCTCTGGAGCAGAAGGAAAGAGAGAAGAAATAAAAAATTGCTGAATCAAGAAAACAATGTATCCAGAAATCCTCAGTGCACTGTCATTTCCATATTTCTAGTCACTGCTGTCTAACAGTCACTTATTGCTGTAAGGTGGTGGAAATATGTGCTTCTTAGATGTTCACATTTTCACCTCCAAGGAAAGTAGGATTATATTAACATCACTTAATTTACTGGAGACAGTATTTTGCTTTTCAGTCACAAAATCCAGAATTAAGATGAGAAAGTATGGTCATCAAATACATATAAAGGGTAATAGTATCAGGGGGCAATTCTACCCTCAGCATTTGATGATTGGATTCATAAAATAAACTGATAGTGAATAGATTAACAGGAGAAAATGTATACAAATGTATTACAAGTGTGAGGACACCACATAAAAGAAATGTGGTGGCCCCTGTGGCTCAAGGAGTAGGGCACTGGCCCCGTATACCAGAGGTGGTGGGTTCAAACCCTGCCCCGGCTAAAAACTTCAAAAAAAAAAAAAAAAAAGAAAAGAAAAGAAATGTGAATACTCCTGACCAGTGAAAGAGTGAATGATTTGGGGGCGAAGATAAGCAGCCTTCAAAAGAGTAGATAACAACCTGTGACAAATTCTATCTGGTCATGGTGTGAACCTGCAGTCCCTTCTCCAGTGGTCTGAGTCAGTCTTCATGGTGATGAGATTCCTGAGGGGGAGATTTCATGACAATAGCCTTATGTCTGCTGGAGGGTAAATAGGTGGCAAGGAAGTAGCTAAGGGTGGGGAGTGGGGCCAAATTGTATCAAGGAACCAAATTGTAGATGGGAATGAGTCCCTGGTGGGAAGATATACAGTTATCTTTAACTGACTTTTAATTGACCTGGGGCTCATTACCATCTTGTTGGCATAGCATTGGTGCAATTTCATGGAGGATTCTGGGGAAGATCTATGTAGAAAGGGAAACTGGTATATAGGCAAGCTATTATGTGACCTGTTATGTAACCTGCTATGTAATCTATTATACCTATAGCCCTAACCTGTTAATCATTCCAAGGGAAGAAATGACAGGAGGAGAAAGGTGGGACAAACTCATGAGCTTATGAAGGGTAGAGTATGCTAACACTCCCTTTCTGCATTTGTTGTTCCCAAAGTTCCCTCTAAAGTGGCATATTTGGTAATGGCATTTTCTGAATTTCTTCAGTAAAATAAATTGCTGGGGAAGATTTGGAGACTCTGTCATTCATTGATCAAAAAATTGTCAAATTATGAATGTCTTTTTAAAAATGTATTTACCAAATAATTTTTTTTCTTATACTTGTTTTCACACTTTAGTAATGGTTGCTACTAGAAAAAAGGAGGAGTATAAGTATTAAGGAGTATAAGATAAAAAGGAGTATTATTATTCATTATATTCCAGCAATTCTGTGGGCACTTTACATTACATACAATGTCTTGTTGGGTCTCTGCAACAGACTCATATGGTACAAAGTAAGGAGGAGAATGTAATAGGAGACTCAGAAGATGGTATTATTTGTCTTTAAAAATTCACTTTTTATGAGCTCAACCTCCTCAAATATGGTGCTTACTGAGCCAAGGGATGGAGGAAAGAAACTAATGAACTAATGTTGGTTTATCCTCTCCTAAGACTAATAGTTGACCTTTTGCCACTTTTTCTTCAATGAGATAATTTAATGAAAAGTAAATAAATGTCATGTTAGGTACAATGAGCTACAGTACTGATTATGAACAAGCTTCAGGCAGTTTATGGACTTCACCTATTCATGCAAGCTTAGGCTTGATTAGCTGAGAACATTGGAATTCATGCATGTCTAACATTGATACCCTGAGGAGACAACCATAACGTGAGGTGAGTTGTCATTTGTCTGTGTTTGAACAAGTACAGTAATGTGTCAAACCAACAGTTGTAATAGTTCGTGCCCATATCTTTGTACTCCATGATATAATGAGTACAAAGTGATTCCTATTTAGCACAGTTCCCTTGTCTTATCAGTCTTGGAAACCATAAGCCTGTTATGTAGAAATACAACACAGAGCAACTGCCAAAAAATCTGGGTGCATGTGTTAGTGTGTGTGTGTCTGTGTATGTGTGTGTGCATGGGTGTGTGGGCCTGTGAGTGATACATTGTGTATATAACCCACATATGTTTGTGCAGCTGTGATGTTTGAGCAACATACCACTTGGCATGTGAATTTGTACAGAAGAGGTTGAGTACCTTTCTTTAGAATACTAATTACTGATAAAACATGATTATCATTTCCTGGAAGCCATGTTGAAGTTTAGAGTGCCAGACATAAAACAAAAAATGCAAACAAGCAAGTAAAAACAGATATCTGTTTCCTTTCACTGCATTACTACAAAACAGACCTTAAAATTTCAGTAACATGTTATAAGATAATTTGAGTGAAATTCTGTAAAAATGCTGATACATAACTCATAGAGTTATTATGAAAGTTAACTTAGTTAATTAATACTTTCAAAGAATTTATCACCTGGTGTCTGGGAAACAACTAAATGAAAACATTCATATTTACCATATTTCATAACACTTAAAAACATCCTTTGCAACTCTAAGACCTTCCTGTGAGTTAGAGTACAGGTTTAAATAGAACGCCACCTGAAAGACAATTTCTAGTACTATGCACTCTCAGCCTTCATGCTCTTGATAATTATGTGCTCCTCTAAGTTTCCCCACCTCAGAATTATATCTTTGCTTTTGAGACCTCACTTTTAGTCCTTGAGAAAACAGAATTTGATACTATCAAGAACTCTAAACAGTTTCTATTTTATTATACTTAACTGGAAAGTTAACTATTTAGTTTTGCCACAGTTTCATTAACATTGGTAAAGACACAAGACTCCTGAGATGAAAGACAGTTTATTTATTATTCATAGAAATAGTGTAGCTGGAGTATCAGTAATTTTGAGCCAATTCACCATGATCTAATTTGTATAGGAAGACACAAAGAGGGCCATATCACACCTGCACACACAATGATTTTCATTACCAAAAATTAACACTGAGCTTAGGAAACCATACTCTTTTAAAATGAGTGGTAATTCTGACTGCCATGTACTCCAGAGAGAAACATTATAATTATTATAGAAATTCTCTGCAAAGTAGGAAAATAAAAGACATTTTCTTAACCTGGTAAATGAAAACCTATGAAAACTTATACTTAGTATGCTATGTAATCATTAAAAGTTGAAAGCCTTTCTTCTAAAATGAGGGATTCTAGAATATGTATGGAAGGTTCTATCCAGGAAATAAGGAAAGACAAAGAAATAAAAGCCATCCTAATTGTAAAGGAAGAAGTGAAAGTGTGTTTACTGACATGTGACTTGATTACCTACATAGATATCTACAGAAATAGTTAAGTATTTTTTTTTAGCAAAATCAAAGGATACTAGATAAATATTAAAAAAAATTGTAGTAATATTTACTAGCAACAATAATTGCAAATTAAAACTTAAAAAAAATACATAAAATAACCAAAAGTAAAAGAGCTAGTCATATTTGATCTGACAAAAGATGAATAAAATCAGTACATTCTAAGATATTAAATGTAACTAAGAAAAATTACAGAACACTTATATAAGTGAAAAGACATATTTCTTAAAGTATTGAAATTTGCAATATCATATGAAGAAAATTATTTACAAATTGATATATGGAAATGATGCAATGCCAATCAAACTCCAGCTACCACTTTTAAGGAAATTATAACAAACTATTCTAATCTTTATATACAAATTCAAAGAAGTTAGAATAGCCAAAACAAGATTAAAGAAGAACAAAGTTGGAGGAGCAAATTACAAGATTTCAAAATTTACTATAAAGTGACAATAATCAAAATAAAATGATATTGTACTTTAAGATGGGTGAATAAATCAATGGAAGAGATCACCTAGTCCAGATCTCGACACATGCATATAGAGGCAACTGATTTTTGATAAAGGCAAAATCAGTGGGGAAAGGACAGACTTCACAGAAAATAGTAAGGTAACAATTGAATATTCAAATCCAAAAAAAATGTTTAAAGTTGACTTTTGATACATACCTCACAAAGTGTACAAGAATTAACCCATGATGTATCATTAAAAAAATGTTAAATCTAAAGCTTTTACCTCTGTAGAAGAAAAAATAGAAGATAATATTTAGCACTGGGGTCAAACAAAAAGTTTTTGTTACAGCTCTAAAAATAGGATACATAATACAAAATAACTGATCAATTGAACTTCACCAAATTTTAAAAAGTCTTTAAAAGCCTTTTTTTCTGAATAGATTGTTAGGAGAATGAAAAGACACGGCACAAGCTGAGGAAAAGTATTTGTAAAACACTGACTTTATAAAGGACTTGTATTCATCTTATATAAAGGATTTGCAAAACTCAAAAATAAGAAATAAAATAATAAAAAATGAGCAAAATAATTATCTGAACAGTCACTTGACCAAATAAGATACATGAGTGACAAAAAAATGCTCAACATTATCAGTAACCAGGAAAACAGAAATTAAAACCACAATAAAATACCACTACACACCAATCAGAATTACCAATATTAAAAAGACTCAACTAGTTATAGTAAGAACATAGAGCTAGAATTCTCCTGAACTAATAGCAGGAATGTGAAATAGTACAAATCACTCTGGAAGAAAACACTAGACATTTGACTAAAGCGAACAATATGCCTACTATTAATATATTAACTGGCCATACAACACCTAGATACATATCGAGGAGTAGAGAAAGCATATGTCCATAGTAAAACTTGCACATGGATGTTCATTGTTGCCTTACTGGCAATATCCAAAAGTGGACATCTCCGTTATTATGTGTGAATGTTCAGGTTGTGATAGGTCTGTACAGTGTAATACTCCTCAACAGTAGGAAAGAATGAACTGTTTACATATGCAACAGCATGAATGAATCACGAAATTTATGATGAGTGAAAAAGCCAAACATACAGAATCTAACATATATAAAATTTCTAAAAATTTCTAAAAATGGAAACTAAACTATAGTGACTGGAAGCATATTAGTGGTTGTATGGGTGGGGAAAATGGGGAGAAGAGATTACAGAAGGATATGAGAAAAATTCTGGAAGTGTGGAATATATTCATTATGTTGATCATGGTCACACTTTCATGGGTATACACACCAGCCAAAACACAGACAATTGCACGTTTTAAATATGTGCAGTTTGTTGTGTGTTAATTATAACTTAATAATGGTGGTTAAAATAAACAAGGAGAACTTCTCCTTTTTTCTACCTTTCAAAATTTTCCTCTAGCTATTCTCCTTGGCAGAACTTAATATAGAACCAGCTAGCAAAGAATCCTGGAAATGTGCCTTGCAGATTTTCAGCGTTAGTTTAACAGAATTAAAAGTTTAGATGGGCTGCTGGAAACAATATGTAAATGACTGACACAAATCAATTCCTTACTCACGCCCTTTACATATATCTGAACTACCATTTAAAAAAAACAATTTCAATATTTCACCTAACAAAATGGAACCATGACAGATAAAGATGCTCTCATATTCTCTACAAAAATAAAAGTTTTAGCAGTTACAGTATACATCATTACCCAATGTTAACTTCTGTCCTGGTTTAGTCAGCAGGCCACCTGAATATTCTGAGAGAAAAATAGACATATAAGCAACAATATATTCTCCTAGTGGAGGATCTTCCTGGTTTCCAATCCAAAATATTTTGTGATTTCTATCTTATAACTTTAATTTAGTTAAATATTTTTCACTATCTTAGATATTTGTTTGCATATTGTTTGAACTGGTTTTCTAAAAAGGTACAGAAGCCTGCTCAGGTCTTGAGCTGAGGCAGTGATAGCTCTTATCATTTTGTTCATTTTGTCATATTGTGGTAAAGAGGAGGCAATTCCCCTGGAAAATTTTACTGGTAAATTCATCAGTCATATCAGCAGTATCTACAGGGGTGTGGGCACTCTACCAAGAGTTATACTAAAGACAGAAAAACAACAGCAACCAAAAATCAGAAACTGACCCACAAATTACATTTTCATAGAATTACTGAAGAAATTCCAGGTGTTTAATGAATGGAAGAATTTGAAAACGTTGCATATGTGCACAAGCCTATCACGTAGATATGGGCTTACCATGGACTACCCCCAAAATAGAACTGGGGCTGGAAAGTAAGATTTCTTTCCAGTGCCAGGCACCTCCAAGTATACAACCAGTTTTTAAAATAATAATCTATCCATCACTAAAATGCTCCAGGAGAGGCTGAATGATTATTGGTCAGATAGGAAGAATTCTTATATGCAGAGGGCGTGTCAGTGTTGGATATAAAGTCACGTCCAACTCTGGAAATGGCCTGAGTCAATCAGTTGAGGTAAGTGGTTTTTATTATGGTGTTGTATAGACATGGTTGTTTCTTACCTGAGTGCCTAATTTTATTTTTTCACCATTCAGAGGCAGAAGGTATGCTATCAGTCTCTTGATTTAGGCTTTCCTTCCCGTATCCAAACTAATCTGTCTTAAACTCTAATGCACAAGACCTTCTTTCTGTTTAAACTATTTCCTAAACAACATCTAGGTAAATTACATTTATGGATTAATTCATTAACTTTATGCCAACATTCTATGAGTTCTTCAAAATTTTAGCCTTAATTAATAGCATTAGATTATTGATGTAGTCAACATGGAGAATTTTAGCACTTTATCATGACCAGCTTTAGGTATATTTCTTAAGAGTTCTTTTGCTGCTATTTCCCCAATTCACATCATTAAGTAGGCAGGGACCATTTCCCCCAAGATGCATGATCTTAAAATTCAGACTATCTTTGGATACCCTGTCCCCCAAACAAATGGTGAGAAATCAGGCTAAGTGGTAGCAATGCATTTGAAAAGCCAAGGTTTGATAGAATTATGTGTGCATGTGTATTTCTAAAAATATATTTTTGCTGATATTAGAGAAAATAACATATTTTCCAAGGAAAATTTTATGCATATATAGCATTCTGGATTATATAATTATAACAAAGTTATCAGAAACAAAATAGAAACATGAAAATAATTTTTGTTTTTATCTTATTTTTATTTTTATTAAATCATAACTGTGCACATTGATGCATTTATGGGGTTTAATGTATTGATTTGATATACAATGTGAAAAGCTTACATTAAACTGGTTAACACATCCATCACAATTATACTACATTACTGCATTTATGGGGTCCAATGTGCTGATACAATTTGGAATGTTTACATCAAACTGGTTAACATATCATTCACTTCACTTATTTAATTGTTGTGTTTATACATATATACTCTACTATTAATATATTTTACGTGTATGTTTGCAATATGCACAATAAATAATTTTTGAACCTCATTTTCCTCTGTTTTTTTTTTTTTTTTTTAATTTGACTGCTTTTTGTTTACTTTATTAACACTTCAAATTTTTTGATCCTCGTGAATCCTATGCTGTGGTTAGTTTTACAACATGGAATTACTCATTACTAACAATTACTAATTTTTTTTTAATGTAGGGTTTTTATGATATTTAGGGATTTAGGATTTGCTAGTCAGTATGCATAAGAGGAATGGAAGAAAACAAATTGATTTTGGAAAGCATTTCTGTATTTGGTAATTTTTTTCTATTTCTATTTATCTATTTGTAAAGAAGTCCATATGTTGACACTTAAAGTAAAAACACAGCTGTTTATTGATTTTTCTACATTTTCTTTGTTTCATTTTAGAGAGTATCATTACAATGGTGATGTCTCCATGAACAAAAATCAGCTGCATAGACTTGAAACAAAGTAGACTCATCATGATTGTGGAATTTCAGGTCACTATTTATTCAGGTTCTATAAATCACCCCCGTCCTCCCCTCCACACACACACTCTAAAAGCAAATGATTTAATTCTTGCCTATAAACCACTAAAATAATGTGCTGAGTTTTCTTATTCAACCATTTCCAAGTTAGTATCTTAATATGAAATATTCAACATTGTGTTTTTAGTCTAATTGAATTGTAGAAATACATATCCATCAAACAATGGGTTCAAGAAACAGAATTAAGGGTAAGAGGTAAGGAAGAAGTCCAAATATTAAATCAGCATTCCTTATGTGTTGTAAATGTCAGTGACATTTTCCTTGTTATCAACTCTGCTCTTCTCCAATTTCCTGTCTGGTCTCTCAGACATACACCTACTCAGCAATATTCTACCAGTGTCACACTGTCGTGAGAACACTCAAGCTCATTCAGAAAAAAGGTTTTAAGATTGATGTGTTTGATTTCCCATGTATCTGTATTTTAAAATAGAAGAGGAAAAAAGGACAGAGACACAGAAAGATAGAAAAAGAGATTTAGCTTACAAAAGCAACACTCCGTGTGCACTCCATATTAGAATGACGCGGGAAGCCCAAGACTTAAATGGATGTAGCATTTGAACAGGAAGCAATAGATAAAGCATATTTACCTGTTTTCTGGTGTGTAAAATAAGAGAGAACTCCTATTGAAGAGAGAAGAGTAATCTTAGACATCCCTTCTGAATATCTGATCTTTAACAAGGAACCCATAGGTTGAGGGTTATCTAGCATCTTAGATATTGATAGAGATATCAATCAGAAGTTTTCCCCCAGAAGCAGCCCTTGTCCTGGCATTATTTCTTTTGACTTCATTTCCTGGGCACACAACTTTGCTAAAATCACAGAAGAAAAATGTCATAATTGTTCTTATCCCCAACAGAACTATAATTGACTCCCTATGTTGCAAATTAAATTATAAATGGACAACTTTTCAAGGATACAGAAGGAAATGATTAGTAATGATTTTCTAGTTTCCAAATCTACATTTCATTTGAATTAAATAAAACTTATTCTGAGCATCTGATTTTTTAAAAAGTATTTATCAACACAAACATTAATGAGTTTGCATATATTATTTTGGAGACCTCAACTTCAACCGTTCACAATGGAATGGATATTCTTTCTAATTATTCCAAATCCTCATCTCATACAAAACCCTAGAAAATTTTTATAGATTTGATAGAATGTATTTCATCAGTCTTTATAGAACAAGGGTCAACAGATCTCTTTAATAAGATTAATAATTTAGGAGGACATTAATAAATTCTATGCTGCTCAAGGGTGACTATGAAATCTATTGTATTCCCTTTCTGCAGTAGGAGGCCCTATGAGAAAAATTTTCATCTATATTCTCCAAACCTGATTAAAGTCCATCCCTGGAAGATAAACGACCATTAGCCATCCAGTACAAGGAGACCCATCATTTCATCTTCAAGGTGGGTGTTCAACAGAAGGAGGTATTCAGAATTTTTTTTTAACTTTATGCATATGATTTATTTTCAATAAAGACTTATAGATTGAAAAAAAAATTAAAGGCTTATAGGCAATTTGCCAAACCAGAGAAAGAACTTAAAGGGAAAGAAGTATTATGGGGTGGTAAACATTTTCCTGTTGGAAGGCTGTATTAGCTTAGTTGTAATCAAATAAGGTCATGTTCAAGAAATTTAGATATACTTAAAAATATGCATTACTTGGGTGGTGCCTGTGGCTCAAAGGAGTAGAGCGCCAGCCCCATATGCAGGAGGTGGTGGGTTCAAAACCAGCCCTGGCCAAAAACTGAAAAAAAAAAAAAAAAAAAAATATATATATATATATATGCATTACTCTGTAAAAATCTAACTACTACGTCCTTTAAAATTTCAAAATGTGAAAACTATTTGTTAATTTTAAAGTTATACAACTTTTAAATGGTGTTGTTTTGTCTTTTTTTTGTGGAAAGTATTTGAATGTTTGGTTACAGCATGGAGTTCCAGAGTTTCAGCTGATCCTCCAGCTGGGTATCAGTCAATCATTTGTGACCTGAAGGGTATCTTGATTTGGGTTAGGTAAACTGTAAATTCACAGCAATAAGTGCTTGAAAAACAAGAAGGCTTTTTTTCAGGCATCTTGCCAAAGACATGGGTATTCTACCTCACTTTTCCATATTTCAACTGAGAGCTCAATCAATTCCATCTGTATATAGTTCTTTTGGTGCCTTAGTGTGGCTGAAATCCTAATTTTGGTGTGATGTCAGGATTCTCAAAGACACTAAAACTTTCATTGTATTCTCTAGTTAATAGGTCTAGAACAGCTGTGTATTTTTTCAAATGATTTGCATATATCATCCTATTTATCAATGACTTTTGCTAACTGGTGAAAACGTTCATGCAAACTCTCCTTTTGAAGAAGAAGCATGTTTTAAAAATATAGCTTTTTTGAAATGATTAAACTGCCAATGGTGTCTTGCATTTACAGGAATATAGTTAACAACACTTATAACTTGTTGCAAAGTGATACTTAAAATAGCTTTAGCACAGAGATTTTGCTATGCAAGAGACAATGAAAAGAAATGAGAGAATCTACCTCTGCAATAATCCCTTCATGCTTTCCTACCATGGAAAGTGCACCATCTATCTATACATATGCTGAATAAATTGACCAAATTTAGTCCAAGTTCACAACATTTATTTTGAAAGTTGTTGAAGATATTTATTCACAGTGTTCTTTTCACAAGAGTGCCTAAGTGAGTAACTCTTTGTAGAAAAATAAAATCACTTTTTATGACCCAAATGCAGTATAAAACCTGTAACAAGTCAGTAGTATCAGTTGTTTCATCCAAAGTGATTGAATAATGTATGTTACCTTTGTGAAGTATTGCATGAAGCTGTTCTGTTAAGTTGAAAGCAAATTCATGCTGCCAATCAATTATGGTTTTCCTTGAAAGAAGTACTTGTTTGTACTTTGAAATATTATCAGGGACTAAGTGTCCTGTGACTCAATCAATGTATTCTTTCACAATGTCTCCATCATTGAGTATCTTTCATTTCCCCTCAAATATATAAGCTATTTGATAAGTTGCCTCAGTGGCATTATTTCCAGGTTTGTTTCTCCTTGAAAGACTTGTCTTTGCCTTTGATTTTCATCTTTGGATTTCTTCAATACCAGCTTTTATGCCTCTCCCTTTAATTTAAAATATTTGCGGTCCTTATGAATGTTACAATGCTGATGAGCATGAAATCTCTTTAATGTTGATGCTTCACTATCAAAAAGCAACTAAATCATCTTATCTTTGGAAGAAACAAGATAATATTGCAATTCCCAATTCTCATCTAAAAAGCTGTTTTCTTTCTTCAGCATTCTTTTGGTCTTCTGTGACATAATGGGCTGTTAAGCAGACAGAATTTAAAAATACTGTTGTGATGTACAACTATTCAAAAATTCCACTTCAAACAGAAACATAGTGCAAAAGCTGAAAAAAGGGGTGGTATACTTGACCCCCACAAACTCTCATAAACCAGCCTCACCTGGTTGTGGTGCTAGTCAGAGGAAGTTAGAACTAAATTATCAGAGTTAGCGCTAATGTTCTATTAATGTTCTAATTGTTCTGGTTAATATGGGAGGATTATTTCCATGAACATTATTTTATTCTTTGGTATTTTAAATAAATTCATTAAAAAATAAAACATTATAAGTATGAATAAAAATAAACGGATTTGTTCTATAAGATTTGGATTCAGTTAAAAGGCAATACTTACAGACCTAAAAGGCCACCTATAGCCTTAACCTGCAAGTTCACCACCCATAAACTATCAAAAATCTTAAAATTTATAACTATTTACTCTGTTGTCAGCTCTTCAGAATAAACGAAGTCACAAATAGCTGGGAAACATTATAAAATCTTTCTCTTTTCTCACTTACTATAACAATGACTGAGCACTCATTTGCTTAATACCAATCATCACAATAGCAATGTAAAGTAAGCATATTACTGGCCACATAAGAAGGTCACTATGAAAGTTTTGAGACAGACTGTTGTGGCCCACTATTTCACTTGCAAGTAATATAGCTGATTCACCTGTGCAAGTTTCAACTTGCTTGCCTTTCTGGTGTTGCTAGGAGGGCTTTAGTTGTTTCTCAGTTGGCATCAGCTATGGAGATGTGAAGAGATCACTTTCTATCATTTTAAAAGTTTTAAAAGTTTTATAAACAAATATCAAAGCCTTTAATATTTGCAATGGGCTTTTGGGGGCCTTATTCCTTCCCATACAACAATTTTTCAGTAGTTTGAAGAATTTAGAAGAAGCCAAACTTCACTGAAAGATGAAGAGAAGAGTGGGTATCTGGAACCATAATGACTGAGGAAAAAATCACCACTGTGGGAAAAATGGGTCCTGGATCAATCAAGTGACATTTAGGGACATTGAAGTGCCACTAAAGATTGGATGGCTGGCAGTGTCCAATATCTTTCATGATTATCTTTGATTCAGGAAAGTTTCATTCTGATGGATGTCTCACACTTTGACAGATGAGCAAAAGTGTATCTATGTTCATTGGTGTGATGAGATGTTGGTCAGATTAGATGGAAGCAAGTCTAGACAAGTTTCTAATATTATTACTGGTGATGAGATCTAGTTTTACCAGTCTCATCCAGAGAATAAGCATCAGTCAATAGTGTGGATTTTTTCAGATGAAAATCCACGAAGAAAAGTGAAGCAGCCCCAACATATCTTAAAGAAAACGGCAAAAACTTTTTTCTCCAAATGTGGTCATGTTGCAGCTGTTCCTTTGTAGCAAAAAGGACTCTTACCACTTGGTGGTATGAAACACTATGCCTACCAAAAGTTTTTGGGACTCTTCAAGAATGGTGGCCAAAGACAGTCCTGCAGAGTACCATCTTACACCATGACAATGCAACTGCCCATGCAGCCAACATCACCATTCAGTTCCTTGAGTCCACAGAAGTTATACTCACGACTCATTCACCCTACAGTTCTCACCTGGCCCCATGTAATTATGTACTGTTCCCTGTGGAAAAAGATCACAAGTATAGAAAAAGTTTCTCCAACCTTGAAGTAGCTGTGCATGCCTATGAAAGTGAGCTCACAGCACTTGAAGAAAATGAGTGGAAAGATCATTTTCAAAAATGGTTTACAATAATGCAAATGTACATCGAAGATCAAAATGATTTTATGTTTCTTAAATATTGTGTATCTCAAAACTTTTGTAGTATCCCTCATATTGTACCAAAGGAAAAAAGCTCAGAATTTAAGTGACTTGCCCAACTCCATATAATTATTAAGAGTAAGAAGACAGGACACAAACTCAAGTCCCTCTTTCAATCCTGTTATTTGCAATCCCCCGTGTGGGCTATTCTACAACAGTAGTTAAGAGTTAATTAGATAATAGATCTTTATTTTACAGAATATATTGATAGTGATTTCTGCTTTTGGGAAGATTTAAAATAGTCATTGTCATCTTGTTACATATCTCAACAAGCAAAGTAACTTATTGTATTAATCAGCAGTATTGACATGTGCTTAATTAATTTTGATCCTTGTATATATTTGTGGCTCTCTTTATCTCAGGAATGCTATTATTTTAACTTACAGAATAGTTCTCAATATTAAAATAACAATATTAAAATTTAATAAAACATTAAAATTTTTAGATTTGATAAAACTTAAGTGCCTTCCTCAAAACTGTTATCAGAGACTGTGAGATCCAGGATAGTAAAAAATAGACAAGTTAATGATGGTGTCTGGCCTCCTTGTTGTTTGTTTGCCCTCTACCATATTTTCTGCATTCCTGACTAGAATATAAACTATAAAGGCGTTGTCACATTCTCCACTAGGCTTCTGGCATGCAGAGATGAAATGGGATGTTCATTGAAATCATAAATGGATGAATATGATCTTTGAATAACAGATTAAAGAACTTTGAACCTACAATGGGAAAAAGCCCCTCCTTTGCCATTATGTTCATTGACTTTGTATTTTCCTGTTACCTTGATGGATAAAGAAAGATATTTCATAGTTTTTATCAGTATTGATAGGCACCATAGGTAGACATTTTAGTTCCTTTAAGAGTACTCAGTAGAGGCTGAGCATAATGGCAGACAGGATGGATGTTTAGCCCATCTCTCCCAAATTATCAGGTGAGAGTGAGGGGGCTCTAGTCTTTTCCCCACGTGCAATGTTCATGTGGATAGGCAGCTAGAGGTGTGCAGTGAGTTGGTGGATAGCTGTATTTGAGGTGTAATCCAAGGCCACGGAGTGTGCCATAGAAATTTCCCCTGCTGCACCAGCAGCTGGCCTCTCCTCCACAAAGGTCTGCAGTTCCCAGTTTGTGGGGAAACCTAGGTATTTGATGGAAATTTTGGTGCAGTGTGGATTCCTGAGTGGAGTTTGGTGACCAGAAAGGGGTGCCATTTGGAGCCGCAAGGGGCTAGCCAGCCCGATAGAAAATTAAGGGGAAAATATCCCCAGGTAAACAAACATATTTTGAATGTAAGAAATGGCTGACACATTTTCTCAGAACAACAGGTGTGATTGAATAGACCAGACCATTCCTGGCAGGGAATATTGGTGTCGACTGGCAGTTCAGGGTGTGTGGTGAACTGGAGGGTTGCTGGACTCAAAAGTGTGATTCTGAGCTGTGGAAATGAATGGAAAGGTCTTGGTGCTGTGGCTGAAGCAGCAGGAACCTGTGGCAACCATCCCCATCCCCACAGACGACAGCAGTTCCCAGTTCCGGGAGAATCTGGGAGCTGAGTGGGAAGATTTGTGGTGTGAACTCCTGCACCGAGTTTGGAGATCAGATAGGGGTGCCGTCTGGAACAGAACAGGGAAGGTTGGGCAACAGTTAGGAAACAGACATATATTGAAACTTCAAAAATAGCTTCAGGACAAGTACAGTGGTTACCATGGTAACAATGTAAAGTGTGGTGGTTACCATGGTAACAATGTAAACTGTGAATCAGGTATAAGCCTGGGCACCAGTCACAGTGCCACCTGGTGTCCAGAAAGTATATTTCAATATAAATATATTCCTACTAAATTTGACCCTTATGTCATACGTATAGTTGTGTATATATATATACACACATATATTATATGTATATAATATTTTTGTGGTTGATGCCTTTTCTTTTTTTCCCCTCTCTTTTTTCATCCTTTTCTTGGAGAAATTATTGTTAATTTTTTAAAATTTTGTTTTCTTCTTTTTAAAATTTTATTAACAATACTTTTTTTCCCCTTTATATCTTCATCTTCTTCCCTTCTTATGATTGCTGAGAGTGCTATATCAGATTTTTAGAGGTTTTTTTTTCCAATTATTTTACAATTATCATTATTTCTGTTGTAGTTGATTTTTGTCTGTATTTCTATGTGTTTCTGATTGTCCATGCATCTGTGGACTTGTGTGTCTGGTAGCATTTTTATCTGTTTATTTGCTCACTTGGTTTCAGTGTGTTTTGTGTTATGCTAAATCCTCAGGTCAGCTACTTTCCCTAACTCCAATTTTCACTTTCAACAAGAACAAGGGGTAATGGGGGATGATGGCTGACTGGAGCCAGCTCTCAACAGAAGCTACAGTCCAGAGGGAGATATAACTTCTAGAAAGAACCCAACAAAGTCAAAGGAAGAGAGCTGAGATGAGAGATGAGATAGATAATTGCTTGTCTTCCCTGCTGAGGCAAGCCTCGACTCCAAAGAAACTAATTTCAGGTACATATCTCATCCCAAAGAGGTTGTGTGGCCATGCCCTCCCCTAAGAGAGTTGCTTCCTTGCTGTGTGATCTCAACTAATGAGCACTTAATTGAGGCTCTCCTTCCTCACCCTATCAAAGGGAATTGTTGGAAGTTGGGACTCCTTCTCCAGAGAGCCATGCTGTGATCCCAGGAATCCCCTTGTCTGGTAGAAAGTTTGAACAAATGTTTTCCCTGCCACTCCCCCTGGCCTGGTAGTCTAGAAGTCCAATCCCCTCAGAAAATAGAATGTCTGCACTTCTTGGCTAGGATAGGGCATTGCATAGATGGAGGCAGTACAGCTGTGCTGTATCTGTGAATCCAGTAACTGTACAGAAATACATAGAGGGAAAGGTGAATGACCTGGCCCAGGTAAAGTGTATATCAGCAGTGGACAGTGGCTTGGGTTTCTGCACTGCAAGTGGAGGCTCGGATACTCCTAAGGTGCACGAACCCAAGAAGAGACACCACCCACCCAACATCAGCATTAATAGAGTGATCCTACTAGGGTCTAATTTTGGAGAGTCATCTCCCCAACACTGTGGCATGCCAAAGGAAACCAGACCTCATCCTATAGGGATACCAGAGCTGCAGAACAGCAGCAACAAAGGTGCAGTGGCTGAGGGAGAAATTCTTTTGCTGCCTGAATATCCTCAAGTTTAGATTGATCTCAGGTGGAACTTTCTTCAGCTGCCATTGAGTGCCTGAGGAAGGCAGACCTCTGCTTTCCCTGCTGGATGGTGTGATGGACTGGTATCCACAAGGAAGAGGCAGTGTCCTTACTTTGACTCTGTCAGGCACATAGCCCTGGCACATTTGCTTTTTGGACAATACTGGGACATAGAGACTGGGCTAACAGAGACTGACAGTGAGGCTATCAGAGACTGGGGTGACCAGAGTCAGGTGGTGAAGGGTGAGCAAGGTGGGGAAAGAGGCATCAACCTCCTTGCTCCAAACCACCTACTGGATGGACCTTTCTGACTTCTCAGAGCACCAGATGTACTCAAACCACAGTTGAGCTATCAGTACTCTCCTAATATGTAGTTGCTGGGGACCTTTTGAACTGTCCAGTTAGAGAGTAGGTGCTGTTTTCAACAATTAGTTTGGAACTCTTGAACTGGACAAATCACCTGAGGAACCTTCAAGGTGGTACCCTGGTTTTGTTGTAGTGGGAATGTTTGATTGTCCTCTTCCAGGTATAACCAGTTGGGGAAGGGATGTCCTAGTTGCTTGTATTTCTCCAAAGCAGAGACTGCAACCCAGAGTCACTGATTCACTAGTTCCGGACAGAAATCAGCTGAATACAAGACTGAGCCACCTACCCCCACTACACCAAGCAGACCTATAAAGTCACATACTGTAGTACTGTACAGGTCCTTTGCAAAATTATACAGGAAAACCTGCAGTCACCAGTCCCAGTTCGTTGGTGAAGGGATGGTCAACCACAACCCCAGAAGTCTCCAATCCAATTTCACCTTAACTGCTCATCTAACTAAACACTGAAAAAAAAAAAAAAAAAAAAAAAATCATGATACAAAATTAGCAGAAAAATTCTGGCAACATGAATAACCAGAACAGTTCAACTCCCCCAAGGAAGGACAAACCATCCAAACCAGAGGATCTCATTCATAAACAGATGGCTGAAATATTCAAAATTGAATTTAGAATTTGCATTGCAAATAAGATCAACAGAATGAAAGTAAAGACGGACTTAGAAATTGCAGGATTGATTCAAAAATGTCTCAAGAATTCAATGAATTCGAAGACAAAATCACCAAAGATTTAGACACATTGAGAAAAGAAGTTGCGTCCTTACATGATACGAGAAATACAGTAGAATCCCTCAATAAGAGAATGGAACAGGCAGAAGAAAGGATTTCTGAACGATCCCAAACTCTCAAAGAGAAAGAGAAGTGGAGAGCAAAAATGGATCATTCTCTCAGAGAGCTCTGGGATAATTCAAAGAAAACCAACATTTGCTTTATAGGGATCCTTGAAGGTGAATAAGTAGCTTCGCAAAGCACAGAGGCTCTTCTTCAGGAGATTATGAAAGAGAACTTTCCAGACATGCCAAGAGATCCTGAAATTCATATAGAAGACAGTTTCAGAACCCCAGCATGACTCAACCTGAATAAGACATCCCCCAGGCACATCATAATTAACTTCACTAAAGTTAATATAAAGGAGAAAATCCTGAAGGCAGCCAGATGTAAAAAAACCATAACCTACAAGGGGAAGAATATCAGAATGACTGCAGATCTCTCTGCTAAAACCTTTCAAGCTAGAAGAGGGTGGTCATCAACTTTTATCTCCTAAAAAAAAAATAACTTTCAACCCAGGATCCAGCTAAACTGAGTTTCATTTACAATGGAGAAATTAAATACTTTAATGACATTCACATGTTGAAGAAATTTGCCATAAATAAACTAGGTCTCCAAGATATCCTCAGACTTATCCTCCATAATGACCAGCATAATTCTCTACCACAAAAGTAAACTCACTCTGAAACTTTTGATCAAATTTCAACTTCCACAGTGGCAAAAGGATTAAAAATGTCCACTAGTCTTTCAAAAAACTCAAAATCCAAAATTCTACCAGGTCTATCAATATTCTCAATTAATGTGAATGGCTTAAATTGTCCTCCAAAGAGATAGAGACTGGCTGACTCAATACAAAAAACTCAGGACAGATATCTGCTACATACAAGAATCTCATCTTACCTTAAAAGATAAATATAGACTCAGGGTGAAGAAATGGTCATCTATATTCCAGGCAAATGGAAAACAGAAAAAACAGGTGTTGCAACTTTATTTGCTGATACAATAGTCTTTAAACCAACAAAAGTAAGGAAAGATAAGGAGGGTCATACATGTTTGTTAATATGATGAGATTTCAATTATTAATATTTATGCACCCAACCAAAATGCACCTCAATTTATAAGAATAACTCTAACAGACATTAGCAACTTGATTTCCTCCAGCTCCATAGTAGTTGGCGATTTTAACACCCCTTTAGCGGTGTTGGATAGATCCTCCAATAAGAAGCTAAGCAAAGAAATTTTAGATCTAAACTTAACTATTCAACATTTGGATATAACAGATATCTACAGAGCTTTTCATCCTAACAAAACTTAATACACATTCTTCTCATTAACCCATGGAACATACTCTAATATCAATCACATCTTAGGTCACAAATCTCATCTCAGCAAATTTAAAAGAATAGAAATTATTCTTTGCATCTTTTCAGACCACCATGGAATAAAAGTGGAACTCAGTAACAAGAATCTGTATATTCATACAAAAACTTTGAAACTAAATAACCTTATGCTGAATGATAGCTGGGTCATAGATGAGGTTAAGAACGAAATTAACAAATTTTTGGAACAGAACGACAATGAAGACATGCATTATCAGAACCTCCGAAATACCGCTAAGGCAGTCCTAAGAGGGCAATTTATAGCACTGTGAGCCTTCCTCAAGAGAATGGAAAGAGAGGAGTTAATAATTTAATGGGACATCTCAAGCAACTGGAAAAGGAAGAACATTCTAATCCCAAACCCAGCAGAAGAAAAAGAAATAAAAAAAATTAGAGCAGAATTAAATGAAATTGAAAAAAAAAATTATACAAGAGATCAATAAATCAAAAAGTCAAAAAACCTTTGGCTAACCTAACCAGAAAAAAATGAGTAAAATCTTCAATTTCATCAATCAGAAATGGTAAAGACAAAATAACAACAGACTCCTCAGAAATTCAAAAAATCCTTGATGAATACTACAAGAAAATTTATACTCAGAATCACGAAAATCTAAAGGAAATCAATGAATACTTGGAACCATGCCACCTCCCAAGACCTGCCAGAATGAAGTGGAAATGTTGAAGAGGCATATATCAAGTTCTGAAATAGCATCAACTATACCAAATCTCCCTAAGAAAAAGACCATGGGACCAAATGGCTTCACATCAGAATTCTACCAAACCTTTAAAGAGGAACTATTACCTATATTACTCAAACTTTTCTAAAATATAGGAAAAGAAAGAATACTACCTAACACATTCTATGAAGCAAACATCACTTTGATCCCCAAACCAGGAAAAGACCCACTAAGAAAAGAAAATTATAAACCATTATCACTAGTGAATATTGATGCAATAATTTTCAACAAGTCCCTAACAAACAGAATCCAGAAACACACCAAACAAATTGTATACTATGACCAAGTTGGTTTTATCCCAGGGTCTCAACTGGTTCAATATATGTAAATCTATAAATATAATTCAGCATATAAACAAATTAAAAAAAAAGACCATATGAGCCTCTCAATTGATGCAGAAAAAGCTTTTGATAATATCCAGCATCCCTTCATGAATTAGAACATTTAATAAAATTGGTATAGAAGGGACATTTCTTAAACTAATAGAGACCATCTACAACAAACCTACAGCCAATATTGTATTGAATGGAGTTAAATTGAAAACATTTCCACTCTGATCAGGAACCAGGCAAGGTTTCTCATTGTCTCCACTGCTTTTTAACATTGTAATGGAAGTTTTAGCCATTGCAATTAGGGAAGAAAAGGTGATCAAGGGTATCCATATAGGGACAGAAGTGATCAAACTTTCACTCTTCGCAGATGATATGATTGTATATCTGG
>CAUYPK010004665.1:0-41235 GCA_963574355.1 Loris lydekkerianus
ATAAATAATTTCACATCATAGCAACATCAGGCAAGGCCACTGTGTGATCATGTTAAATCAATAACAACAAAAACATGGTGTGTGCCACACCTTTTGGGCACAAGACATGACTGTAAGAGGGACTTTACCTAAAAAATGCAATCAGTGTAACCTGGTTTATTGTACCCTCAATGAATCCCCAACAATAAAAAATAAAGAAAAAAAAATAACAACAAAAACAAAAAAATCACTCCAGTATTCTGTTTGACACAGAAAAAAACTCACATGTGCTTACCACGAAATCGCTGTCCATCCTTGTATATTGGTTAATATGAGTCATTGCTGCTGCTTGACTAATGTCAGCTTTACACTGGTTTAGCTCCTCATACTTCATAGATGAGATTTAATAAAATATCCAGTCATAAAATCATCTCCATGTCCTGAAGGCCTCCAATTATCAAAGCTCTGCTTCCCAAAACACTCCTTAAAAATTACTTAATGTGGCCAATTCTGTGAGTTCTGCCAGCTTCTTGCTGAGACATCCTGTGATTCTACAGTCATATGCTCCCACTTGCAAGAATCAGTCAACCCAAATTGTTAAAATACAAGTTGTCTACATGGTGATTTTGCTGAAGGGCTCTGACCTCAGAAATGCAAAGATAATTTAATAGCCCCAAATCAACTATTGTAATATTCCCAAATTAACTGATTACAACATATAATTAAATGCTTAAAGATAATTAAGAAGAAAGTTTATCTTAATACATAAGTAAAAGAATTTAATGAAATTCAACATCCACTTATGAATCTTAAAAAGTCTTAGTAAAGTTAGTTACTTTTCCCCATTAGATATACTTAATAAAATAGTAAGACAAGACAAGTTACCTAGTGTTGAAAGAAATGAACCCACACTCTGAAAAATAAAGAGATTTATTCTGAGTCAAATTTGAGGACCATGACCCAGATCTGCACCCAATAAGACTAGAGCAAGTGGGCTGGCAGTGGTCGACTCACAGTTTGGTTTCATGCATTTTAGGGAGAGAGGAATTACAAGTAAAGTTGTAAATCAATACACGGAAGGTACATATTGATTTGGCAAACAAACAAACAAACAAAAAAAACCCGTGAGTCTTGGAGGGGGAGGAGCCACGGGTTATATAGGTGGGTTTAAAGGTTGTTTGGCTGAGAACTTGTTGACAATTGGCAGAATGAGTTAAGCTCTGCCTAAGAGGAGAGGAGTCAGAGAAAAGGAATGCGGTGAAAAGACAAGGATCTGGGGCATCTTACAAGGGTATATGTGAAACTTAGTAAATGTGGAATGTAAATGTCTTGGCACGGTAACTGGGAAAATGCCAGGAAGGCTATGTTAACTATTATGATGAAAATGTGTCAAATGGTCTGTGAAGCTAGTGTATGATGCCCCATGATCATATCTATGTACACAGCTATGATTTAATGAAAAAAAAAAAAAAAAAAAGGAATGTGGTAGGCCCTACCCTTCTCCTTGGCCTTCCAAGGTGATGTCTCTGTTTACTGTACGAGGCTAATCCTTTGAGTTTTTCTTATCCATTAGTAGAATTTCATTTATTTAAAGGCTCATTTTAGTCTTACCGCACTTTTTACCAGACAGGACCATTGGAGGAACAGGTTTTTCTGACATGTCCCCCTCTTTTTGGAGGGCCTACTACTTGACTTCTCTTAAAAATTTCTCCATTCTCATAGAAGCTATTTGGCAGAAGGTTCAGATTGACTTTAAGATTGTCACTACTTCTTGAGAAAAAAAAATCAAATTCATCATGCAGAAATCACAACACTAAATATAGTATTCACATTCCAGGGCATTTTCTGTGATAATCGGTAACTTGATCGCTGCTGTGATCATTATCCCTTGGTGTCTTGGCTATTGTGACTTTTCACACAGTTCCTGCTGCATCCTGCTTTCTAAGCAGCATTTCTGGGATACTAGATCAGTAACTGTCACCTAGAATGACTTTAATATGTCATTCTGTCACAAAAAATTATACTGGCACATTTTAACATACTTATATTTAAATCAAGGATTTATGATGGTCTGGATATCAACAATGTTAATGTTGCCTCTCCTAAATAAAGAGGCCAAGCTATCTTAGTAGGCACGTGAAATTACCTAAGAGGAATTCTTTCAAAGAGCTCAGTTTATGCTGCATCTTTTCTGCATGCTTTTTGAAATTGTTAACAAATTTTGTCCACCAACATATCTATTCTTCTGTTGCTTGTTTTTGATACACGGCTTCTCCAGAGCCTCGGGCACAGCACTTCCAAGTGTCAGCAGCTATTAGCTCTGCACATTCATCTTTGTTTCTTTATGTCTCCCAGGTAGCCTCCATCTCTCATAGGTGAGTCCAGATGGCTCAACATAACATAGGCGTGCGTGTGTGTGTGTGTGTGTGTGTGTGTGTGTGTGTGTGTGACATGTCTTCTTAAAATAAGGGACGACAGTTACCTACCTAATCTCTCTTGCTTGTTTGCAAATTTTTTTGGATCCCTTATAGTGCATAAATTCCATACTTTGCATATGATTTACAGAGGGTGAACTACATTTTAAACATTATCTGTCTGTCTGTCATCTATACATCCATTCATCCATCTTTCTCTCTTACTTTTCCAGGGCATCCACATTAATTTACAGATAGAGGAAGCATATTTTGAGAGAATGCAGATGCGATATTTTAAAATGCAGCACAAATGTCATAATGCTCTTTTTCAATGAAAACTTCCAAGTTATACTTCCTTAACTTTTGTTTCTATTACTTTAAATATATAATTAGGTGCACACGTATGTGTGTGTGTGTGTGTGTGTGTGTGTGTATGTGCGTGTGCATACACTGCATTTTTGCCACGGAGAATATAAAGGCAACTTTTTTTTTTTTTTGTGAGTTCAAATTTCCTGCTTCTCTATCCTTTGGCTAAACTTCATCTGAAAACATTTAATGTGTTTCATGTGTGGTTTTTATAATCATGTTCAGCTCTCGCCAAGTGGGCATACCACATTACCAGGTACGCTGGCTCTTTGAGGCATACCAAAGAAGTGTTTAATAACAGAGTATACAGACTGCTCAAACATGGGTCTGATCTTTAGATCAACAGGAGAGGGAACCAAAAATCTGATTTTGTGAATGCAGAAGCACTTGATTAATTTAATACAAATAATTTCTAGTGTTTCACCATGATGCAGTAAACTATGATGAAGAGGCCAGTCCTCACGGGACCTTGTTCTAGATACAGGGATGTGCAAACTAGGTAACAAGGAATGAGGCCAATTATACTGCCACCTACTTGGCTATCAGTACTTGAACCAAACTCTCTAGCCTCTTACTCACACTTCTCATGACCTGACATACTGTTGTTATAAACATCACACAAAAGAAAGCATGGGAAATGCTTTGAAATTAGTAAAATATTTCATATGAATAAAAAGTAATATTATTGGTTTTTATTAGAGAAAATATTTGGTGGAAAAGAGAAACTTTTGTTCGGAATTTTCCAGGCCATTATTTAGTAATTACCATTGTAGCATGAAGTGGCCCAGTGAATTTTATTGCTTCTATTCTGATCCATCCATTGCCTCCATCTTTGTGCAAAGCCTCCTTTCTAGGGTCTGTTGCATTATGCTACCGTATGTGATACGAAAAAGAGTTAGGCTAGTAAGTCATGAAAGAAGTAGTTTATGATAGATGCTTTCTTGTCTTTTTTAAATACTTCCACACTTCACTTTTACTTATCTGTGCAAGGAGCCATATTTTCTCATGTTTGAATTATTCAGGTTATAAAGAACTGTTGTGAAGTTATATGAACTACACATCTACAGTGTAATAGAAGGAATCCGACTAGATAGCTTGAGTAGTCTGTTAATAATGATACTTGAGAAGAACTCAAGGCAACTGGAAGAAATTAGTTTAATATTAAAAATGTGTACGCTTTATATAGTAGAATCTGAGTGGTGATATGAAAAATGTTAGTTGGAATTAAGTAAAAAATGTAAATTACACATTTCAAGAGACATATAGACTCATTATCTCCAAGTACATAAAATAATTTCTTCCAAATTATAGGGCTTTGTACAGGTTTTATTATATAAATTTTTAAAAACCACATTAGTGTATTTTTCATATGTAATTTGATATTACCAATGTGCAGAAGGCATCTTTAAACAGTAAGACATTTTCCCTGACAGTTACTATGATTATATTATTTTGTTTAGTGATATTTTTCTATAAATGGTAAAAAGGTTGTATCAGTCAAGCCCATAAGAACTTGTCAAACAATTCATATAAATAAAATTTTAAGAATATGCCCCCACATAGGACATGAAACTTGACCCTAATTAATAAGGTTAATTCTTTATTCTTTTCTGTTTTATATATTCATGGCCATGTGCACACTTCACGTTGTGCTTATCTGTTTATTTTCACCCCAAAGGGAAAACGGTAATGGGCCATAGTTGCCTACCATCTTCATGGGGAATGTGCAGCTGCATTGAATCTTTCCTACTGACCTTAGTTAGTATAGGATAGGCCTCAATTGATCAAGAGGGATCTGTATTACTTAGAAAGGCATTTACTACTCCATGGCATCAACATGTTGCTAAGAGACCATCAACAAGAAACAATTTAGCTTTCCATTTCCCAGAAAACCTTCTGACTTACAAGTAAAACAAACACTCTTGATGGTCCTTACCTGCAGTGCACCACCATCGGACCCGCATCAGGTGGGTTACAGGTTTTGACTCTCCGTAAGAAAGCTAGAAAAGGGGTAGGGTGTTCTGGAACACCGTGATCAGGCCAGGCGGTGAACTGGAATTGTCTCACTTCTCTCTTCTCACTTGAGCCATTCTGTGAAATGGGAACATCGGCTGAGATTCCATTTTCCCAGCCTCAGGTGGTAACGATGAATAACACAGAAGAGGGAACACTAAATGGACAGTCTTAACTTCCTCTCTCACCCTATATCCTTTGGAAAGACACAGTCTTTGAGATATAAACCCCAAGCTATTCGTAAATGACAAATATTTGCTCAGGAAGATAAAATTCTTAGGTAGGCAGCATGACATTTTTCAGGTTTAACTATCAGGAGTGCTCCTATTATATTTTACCAAAGAACTAGTTCCTCTTCATTTAGTCTTCATTCCCTGAAACTTTTGTTCAGAGAAAGAGTTTTATATTTACTGATAAATTGCCAGACAAGAAGAAAAATTGCTCAGCGATAATGGAAGAATTATTTCATTCTTCACTCTTGCCAGTGGGATCAAGATTTAAGTAACGCCTTCAGGAGATTTGATTTCTCAAAAGGAACTTTCTTTAAATAATGGAGAGGGGAAAGGGAAGAAAAAAATAAATAAAAAGCAAACCTTGTAAAGTGCAAATGTTCGAACACAGTATGTGGCCAGCTCCACCGTATCGAGCAGCGTCACTTGGACCAGTCCGTGGGTTTCTGTGCCTCTGCTGGGCCAATACTGGTCACACTTCACCTACGAGTGACAAGTGACACATTCAGGGCAGATGTTCATCAACTTCTCGATTAACTTTACTTGGAGTTGCTGTTGAAGGAAAACAGCCTTTCTGCAATTCATTTTATGTTGATCTTTTTCTGGCAGGCATTTTTGTTATCCCAATATATGTAAATTACTGTTCTGATGCCAATATAAACCACATTTTTTGAACTGGTAGGAATACTAAGCAGT
This sequence comes from Loris lydekkerianus, assembly GCA_963574355.1. NCBI lineage: Eukaryota > Metazoa > Chordata > Mammalia > Primates > Lorisidae > Loris > Loris lydekkerianus. The sequence goes on from CAUYPK010004665.1 coordinate 5,699, forward strand.
AACAGATTCAATTTTCCTGGGGAAAAATAAGTTGCAGATTGTTGCTGAGTAAAAGAAAGAGAGAGGTATTTGAAATTTCAGAGTACTTGAAAAGAAAATACAAATTTGTTCTGGGGTAGATGCTATGACTTGCATAGATTACACTTACTCATTTAAACTACATGGGAAGATAGTGTTAATCCATCAAGATTTAAAGGGCTCAAGCTATTTTGTTTTGAGCTATCACAATTTACAAATATGCTTGTTTAAAGAAAAAGAAATATTTAGAGAATCTATCAAAGTATAATAAGAGAAGCACTTTTTTTTTTTTTTTTTCTTAAAGATAAATATAATTTGTATCCAAAACAAATGAAACCCATAATGGCTAGGGGAAAGAGCTCTCTGTTCTTTAAAAACATTCTCAGAGGGTCATACACTAATAGTGCAAAGTTTAAATAACTTAAAATTCATTCACTTGAGATGAATAATCTACAATTTCTATGATGAACAGAACAAAAGCACACAAAAAGTATTCGACCCAATTAGTTTAACACAAAAAAATAATAATTACAAGTCTGCAATAAGCCTCAAAATTTGCTGAAAGTATCCACTATTCATTAAAAAGTATAATTAAAAAAATTACCAGCACAGCATCATATTTTCTAGCAAGGCCAGCGATCAAAATATATTTACCTTTTTCATCTCAATTTTTTAAAAAATAGTATATATACACACACACACACACACACACACATATATATATATATATTTATATATATATATTTTTTTTTTTTTTTTTTTTTTTTTTTAACAGACAGAGTCTCACTCTGTTGCCCAGGCTAGAGTGCAATGGCATTATCAGAGCTCACTGCAACCTCAAACTCCTGGGTTCAAGCAGTCCTCCTGCCTTAGCTTTCTGTGTAGCTGGAACGAGAGGAATGTACCATCATGCCCCCCATTCTTCTATTGTTTTGTAGAGATGTGTCTCTCGTTCAGGCTGGCCTCAAACTCCTGAACTTCAGCCTTCCAGAGTGCTAAGATTACAGGCCTGAGCCACTGGGTGCAACCAAAAAAAAAAAAAAAAAAAAAAAGAAGGGGAGTAATTCTTAATGAAAACCAACTAAACATATTTTTCTAAATAAAGAAAGCTCCTAGTAGTATATTATATTAGAAAGCACACTTTTCACCTGAAAAAGAAAGACATGACAGTCACAATCTTTGGATTTAACAAAGGCAAGAAGGCATTATTATGGTAGACACTAGAATTTTTTTTTGTGCAGTGGAGAGAATTATTGCAACAATTTTTTACTTTTGTGTTTAATATAAATATTAGTAGCATTCTGTGAATAATATTGTTAATTTTCTGTTTCACAGAGATAGCATCTGCACCTCTGAAGACTCAGGCTTTTTCCATGTAGATATTGGACCTTCTAAAAGGAAGAGTTTTTATCCTCTACACAATTTTCTAGACAAGAAATAAAAATAACAACGCATTCTACAGTTATATAGTAGACCAGAAATTGAATTCACAAGTTTTAATCCCTGTGCCTTTATTTCAGCTTTGAGACACACACCATGCAAATATCTTTTTGATGAAAAACAAACAAAAGTGGGTCACAGTAAGATGAAAATTTTATCTTAATAGGATTTAAAAAAAATACTTTGCATGTTTCCTAGATGCACAGAATATTCCTCTGTGATTTATATTTCTATCATTTGCTGTAATTCAAAGAGAGAACATGAGGGAGAGGGAATTCTTTAAGGAGAATACTGATGGGTATAACCTGGGGTGAGCACCTTTAAATGTTCTCTGACCAAAGCCCTGATTAGTTTTATGTGACATACTTAGCAAAGCCTGCTACTGAACAGTACCGAACACTACTTAAGTAACCATGATTCAGATGAAAAAAATAAAATCACGAAAATTAGACTGAAGACTTTGTTTTGAACCATGACATGGGTGTCAAGTTAATATCTCACTATGGAGGACAAAAGCAACTTTGGATACGTCTATTGTAACAGTCAAGAGGATACCAGCAGTGTGTTGAGTTAAAGAATCAAGAGAGAACTCAAATTCATTATTTAACAGTTTCAGGTGAACAGTAACCCTTTCAATTTAAAACCAACGGATCAAATCCCATGAGGGCAAATATCACTGCAATGTGCACAAAAAAAACACCTTAACACAACAAAATGATCTATAATGTCAGTTTAATGAAATGAACCAAATTCAATATAATTACAGGAGAACCTCCATAGTTGACCGCATCCCTACACTGACCACCTCCTTATGTTGAACTAATTTTCATAGACCAGACATAAGGCCTAGTTCCTTATGTTGACCACCTCTGTATCAACATTGACCAGTTTGTAATAGACCCTCGGGTGGTCAACTTACAAGGTTCTACTGTATATTTCAAAATTGACAGTTGATTAGACTCAGACCTTTTAGTCAGGTAAGACAAAAGGGAGAAAGGAAGGAACTGTAAGCCAGCTTTTATATAACTTTTAGAAAAAAATCACTCCATTGTTTAACGACTCTTAACTACAAATCAGCTCTGTCCCTAAAATACAGGAAAAAGTAAAATCATACAAATCATCCTCACACTTCTAGTAATAAGTTTGAAATTGGCAGCAGCTACTATTGGCTTAGATTGCATCTGACCCCTTCAGAAAAAAATACCACATAACCATAAAGATGAAATATTGGGAAAATTTCTAGCTGAGAATAAAAAAGTCGCCCTTGTATTCGATTGAAATAAAGCACATTAATTTCATTCTTTACTCCCCACCCCTACAACATTTTTTTTTTTTTTTCCTAACTCAACTGCAAAAATCAGGAGCACTTTTTTTTTTAAAGCAAATATATTTAAATTCTATCATTTTCTCTCAGGAAATATTACCTAAAGGAATTTTATAGAAAATAAATGCCTCAATGTATGTGCACACATATGGCTGTAGCAGTGGGATTAGAAGCTCCCTGTGCTTATCTGAGCAGCTGTAGCACACAATTTCCCCTTTTCTAGTAAGCAGCTCAGCGCTTCCTTTTTCAACCCCATTCTCCTGGTAACCTGCACAGACTTCATCTGATTTCAGAGGGTTGAATTTAAGGGCTTAGATTTACTGAGAAATAGTGTTTTAAATCTTTCATTTTTTTTTACCCATGCACTACATGCAATTTCTCATTTTAACATTAGAGGACAAGTAAGAAGTATAGTAAGAAAAAGAAAAAAAAAATAAAGCACAAGAGAACAATAGGAATATATATTTTTTTCCTAATTAGCTAATGCAAATGAACTAGCTCCTTTTTCCTCTCTGGAAATGTTTTACTTTGACAACAGCCATTCCCCCCATCCTTTTTCCTGAGAAAAGATCTTGTAAGTTATTTCTGGAGAGAGTTACTGTTTGTTAGGCTTCACGCATAAAGCTGAGTGTGAGATGAGAAACAAAGGCGGCTCCCTTTGAGTAAGAATGAACTGGAAGGATCTACTGAATATGAACACTGATTTTTGCCTTTTTCTATTTGATCGTGAAGTGACAAGTGGCCTTCAGGACTGATTCATGGAAGGCCAGGCAGAGTTCCACTGGATGCCCAGAAAGTTGAGTTTTGGTTTCCAGGACCAAAGCTCAGCTGCCTGATCTGTAAAATGGGAACAATACCTCTGGCTTTACAGGGCTCTTACAGGGATTGAAAAGGATGCAAAATGTACCTCAAACTACTTAACCCAATGGCTGGCACAGTAGGCATTCTATAAGCATTAGCTATTATTGATTTTTAGATTGACAGCTGTTGTTATAAATTACCTAAATCACTCTAAATATGAGAAATGGGAACTTGTTATTAATCTGAGCAGATATTGACTTAGGATTTTTTAGGTACAAGGCAAAGTATTAGCTGCTGTGGGGATACCATGGTGGAAGGGGATAAGTTCCATCCGTCTTACTGACCCACCAAGATTAAAGATGTGTTTAGACTCCTGGTTCTTAAAGTAGGTAGTTGTGAGATTCCACATAACTCCTTTAATCTCCATGAGCCCGGCCGGGAGCGAGAATGTGTTAGATACACTCTGAAGTGAAAGGGGAGAGAGGCAGACCTATATCCAGGCTATGGTCAAGGCCCATTTCCCAGTTACTTTATTTGAGGGCTAAACTGGATGAGGCTATTCAGATTTTTGGCTGAATTTGGGGGGAGGGATATTTCTTTTTATCATCACAAAATAGTCTTATGTGGAGCTTTCATTCTTCTATAATGATGGAAAGAACAGTTGACCACTGCCAAATTTATGCTATGAAACTAAGTTATTTTACCTTTTTCACGACAAAATATAAAGAGAAAGTCCATGGAATAATAAAACATATTTAAATATATTCAAAAGAAAATCTTGTTACTGCAAATACCTGGTGAATGTTGATCCAGGAGGTCTGCTGTGGATGCTTTGGGGAAATGCTCTTGTTGTTTAATCCCATATGGCTTAGCTTGGAAGTGCCTGACATAATGTAGGCTCTCAACAAGTGGCAGTCAACTTTATAATCAATTAACTGTGGTCTAAATTGGCTCATTTTTAAATGGCCTAAAACTTTCTGAAAACAAAACCACCTCCTTTCAATTTAATAAGGACTTACTGAGCATAACAGCATGGCAAAACATCAGATTTCCAACTGTAACAGACCAGTACCTCTAAAGGGTTCTAGCGTCACTGATAGTAAATGCACTTGCCACGTGGTACTTTGGAAAGCCTGCTTAGGACCAGATTACTTAGCCAAAGAAGGGCTTAGAATAGGCAATAAATAATACATGGGACACATAACTGTTGCTAAAAGTGACTGTAAATCCGTACCTAGTTAAGTTTGGACAGAGAGGTTAAGAGTCAGAATTTTTCTGTAAGAACTGGACAAGAAGTGTGCTAGCATTAGTTAATGCAAATTAACTATTTTGGGGAGTAAGGAAATGTTGACATCCATTCCAGTGGTCCTCAAACTGAGGCCCGTGGGCCACATGAGGCGGTGTGATTGTATTTGTTCCTGTTTTTTTTTTTTTACTTCAAAATAAGATATGTGCAGTGTGCATGGGAATTTGTTCATAGTTTTTTTTTTTTTTTAAACTATAGTCCGGCCCTCCAACGGTCTGAGGGACAGTGAATTGGCCTCCTGTTTAAAACGTTTGAGGATGCCTGCTCAATAACCATTTAATAAGGGGTACTGAAATAAAAGTTTTAGATAAATATCAGAATATATCAATATTTTAGCAGGCAGAAAAATCATATGCTGAACTGATTACTTGCAGGTTATATAATAACTCCTCTGGCAATTTTTTAAGACCAAATTTAATACTTAATTTTCTACAATAAGGACAGAGATTATCTCAATGATTCTCTTTTAGCAATAATCCATTCTCTGCACTGCCCTAACACTTTGCCCTATCTATTCCCAAAGTGCAAAACAGTCTGATTTGTGTATATCCCCTTTTCATTCCATTTCCACCGACCAGTAGTTAGGGGAGGGTCAAGAGGCAATGACATTTTTAACATGAGGGTGATGTTAAGCATTTGACCACTAGTGTGGCAATAGCTTTTTACATGTACAGCCATAAAGTTGAAAAATATTATTCTCTAAATAAACCAAATTATACGTCATAAAACTGCTTACTGGTTCACTGAATCTTTCTATCACTTTCCAAGCCATTTATTAATTTAAGAAAAAGTTATTTCCTTTGGTTTGATGTGGCTGCCAGAAACTGACATAGGGAACTGCCCTAAATTTTCCCAACGACTTCCTCCATTAAATTGATAGCCATGAAAATATCGGGTTTCTGACATTTTTTCATAACCAGAGGATAACTGTGTGAGGACTCCTTTGTCATGGCCAGGCGCATTTGGATATCAGCTCTTCCTACAAGCCTTGGGCCCTTAGAGTGTCCATTTCAGCCCTCATCACTCCTGAGGAGCAGCGGGTACCCTGCATAGCCCTGTAGCCTCTGCTTCTGCCTTGGTCTGCGTAGTGGCTGCTTTTGACTCTCGTGCTACGCCCACCAAACAGTATCATTAGATGACTTAATGTTTCAATAAAAAGATAATTTCTATATACCATCCAGCACTGATGCATTTCAGCTGCACTACATACCAGCTGAACATTAGCCTTGCCTGACATTCTGCTAATAGAAGACACAGAAAAGCCACATACTAGACTGTAACCACCAGAAAATACAGTGATTAATTCACACGTCTGAAAACCTTCTCCAGCACAGAAGTACTACAGATGTGAAAGAGAGAGACTTTGCACAAAGTCATCAGGAGCAAAGTTGCATCTCCTATTCCCAGACCAGATCTTTTCTTAGGCCATGAGGTCTCTAACTGGCTTTAAGAGGAATCTTTGAGGCTGAATTTATAGCCTGCCATTCTTAATATGGGGGATGGAGTGAAGAATGAAGGCAGAGAATTCAGGAAGCCAACAATGGCAATGAATTGGTGGGATTCTTTCTGTTTTATATGTATTTGACTCTGTGTTTGTTGACAAGAGAAAACCAAGAGTGTGGAACTGGCTAGATAAGAAGCCAAACATCCTTTAGGTTGCCAACACGAGCATCATTCTTTTTCCTGCCAGCGTCCTATTTACATTAAGTATCTACCACTTTCAAAAACAATCCATACATCATGCAGACTCCAAAGGCAATGTATGTGCTGCTGGTCCTAAAGTTGCTTAAGGGAAAAAGCAGTTGCCCTATATAGGCAGTGCTTTAGGCTTCAGTTTGAGAAATTAAATGTTCAAGGCCTTCGGCGCTTCCAGTTCTGTTTGGAAAAGGACACAGACCTGGCATTTGGAAAGCATTTGCTCTCCATTAAACTTACCGAACCTTGACAAACCAGAGGGGCCAAGAATCAGTCTGCCACCGGCCAAGGTTGGGCTTTCCAAAACCGATAACGGCAATGAAAACAATAAGACTGCCATTTATAATCTTCAGTGGGGTGCTGTCAAGTTTTAACCCCAAAGGACCTCACAATCTGAAAAGAATCGCAGGCTTTGTTTCACAGGAAAAAAAGAAAATGATTCCAACCAGAATATCCTTTTTCACTTCTTCTTGTTTAGAATTGCCCTCTTGGCCACAGAACAGAGTGTGAATGTGTCTCTATCTCACCTTGACTCTCTCTCTGTTAGGGGGAGTTTACTGGTTTACTGAGGTGACATTAAAGGCTGGGAAGACAAAGGCAGAGGGGTATTTCAGAAGTGTTTCATCTATTAAATGTCTAGTTTCTTATACTATTAACACAGGGAAGTTAACACCAGCCCAGTCCCTTTGGCCTTGACAGCATCTAACCTCTAGTCATTAGCACAGACAACAAAATTTAGTGAAGCATCTCTAAGATACAACTAAAGTCATGATGCACAAAATGTTTAATCTGCTCTAGTAATGGATGACATCAAGTGGTTCACATGATTATTTGTGAACAGAAAATGGAATTTAGATAGTCTCAAAACCAAGAATAAAATTCTTCACTTCCTGCCCCACCTTTTCACTACTAACCAAATGTGGTCCACATTGGATGACAATACAAATCATATCCCCTTTATTGGAATGTCAAAATTTCACTCCCAGTTTCCAACATTTATAGCATTAAGTACAAGCACAGTAATAGCTCTATAAGTACATCACCTCCCACTATAAAGTTTGTATGACAGTATCAGCAACAATGAATCTCAACTATGGGAAGAGAATGAAGGGAGGTTGAAGACAAGTGAGGAAGTGAAATCAAGTGAAATCGCGATATCCCCTAAACTCAGTTAAACCATTTTTGCTCCTAACAATAATCAAGGTTACTCAAGAATTTTTCAAACATAACGTTTGCACATTCCCTCTGTCTTGTGTACCTCAAAAAGGTAGACAAAGCAGAATTAAAAACAGACAAAAGCAGACAGATGAAGGAAAAAAAGTAGTGAACAGCTACCCTCTAAATAATAGAACTTCCTGGATAGGAATTACCTTGGAAAATCCTACCTTAGAAACTCCAATTCTTCAACTGAGGCTGCCAGCCATGTGCTGTAGCTGCCCACAAATAACATCCTTAGAGTGGAAATCCCAGCTGTATACATTTTACTCTGCCTACCAGTGCTTCATTTTTTCCAAATGTTTTTTCCCTCCGTGTGGTTGCCCAGACCAATTCATGTGCTTATTGGCATGTTATGAAACATGGAAACAATTAAAGACCACATTCTAGGGCACAAGAATTGACTCCCTACAGAATCAATGAACCATGCAGAACTTGAGAAGATCTGGCAATGAAGATGGAAACTGTGGAGTAAAACCCACTAACAGTATCTTATATCACACAGTCCATTCTACAATGGCTTTAAATTGATCTGGGCGTTTCAGGCATCAATCATGTTTCACTTTCATAATCTCCAGTTTTTAGCCTTATTTATTTTTATTTCTTCATCTACCAGAACGAAACTCATATGAAATATACAGGTTACACTATTCAGGGTTGATAACTGAATGTATGCACCACCCTCTGCTTGGTGAAGTTTGGGATTCTCTCAAGGCCACACTTAAGGATGAGTAATGGCATTTGAAAATCAAAGAACTTAAGTTTCTAAATGACCAACTTATGATCAAAGTCCCACTCCACATTTATAATGGCTTCTTTAGCCATGTAAATGCTAAGGATTGTTAGTTTTCTAAAAGGAGGTCAAACTTCTAACACATCCTAATGAATCCAGCAGCTTTTTGTCTCCATGAGCTATTCTATCTCTGGAAAGGTACAAAACATATATTTAAACCTCAGGCCTGAGTGACAGCTTGAGAGTGAAGGAAACCAGGCTGAAGTAACACAAAGCTTGTAAACAGAGAGGAGTTCATAGGGGTGAATTCTCTAGCACCATAAAATAAATAAGAAAAGGTGGGAGAAACACAAAAGTGAACTAAAACTAAAAGGAAATGTGGTGTCAAGAGTGGATTACCTTCAGTGATAATTATCACCACAGGTAACTTATATCTAATATCACTCATGCTTCTTATATTGTTTTGCTTTACGATATGGGTACAGTAAAATTACGTAGAAGCCAAAATATTCTATTTTGGCCTATTCCCAGAATGATTAACAAGTTCCCTGTGCCAGGATCTCCATTCTTTCTACCCAGGGGGAGAATAAGTGCAAAAGAATCCCATGGTCTGAGCTCCACTCTCCTCTTGACCAAAATGCATAGTTGTACTATCTAAGAACGTGGACAGAATAAACCAGGAGCAGTTGACTCAGTCAGGATTCACTCTTAATCAGAGAAACAAACTCTTTTCCTACGGGAGCGAAAATTGAATTATTTGGAAGCCAGCTTTTGGAGAAACTAATGTTGTGAAAATAAAGCCTCCAACCTCTTTACCAAGCAATAATAATTGAGACTCACTGAGCCACCTTACAGCATCCTCATCTCAATGCCCACAATACCCCTTCCACGTAATCCAAAAAGAAGAAATGAAGCTTTACGGGGTCAAGTAATTTGCTCACTGTCATACAGGTTAGAATTGGTATCTGACCCCAGACATTTACCACTAAGTGCCCCTACTTGGAACTATGTCACAGAGGTACCCTTCTCTCCAAGGGGATGTCTCCATGCAGTCTTGTGTGACAACCTGCAATCTTCCCTTCCCTTTTCTTCTCTCTTCTCCACCCCAAATCTAAATCAATAGGTATTCTAACATCCAATTCTCTCTCTCTCTCTCATGCACACACTTTTTTCCTACACCATGGGGATGAGTATTATTTCAAGAACTCAAAGCTTAATCTAAATAATGAAATTTGAAGCTTTAGCCCTTGGAGAGGTGATTTGTTTAAACTATGTGCACTACCTCCCTTTATGAGGGAGACCGTAGATACTTTCCTAATTAGAGGCAGGCTAGTTCAAATGCCTGCTTTGACACTGGCTTCTGGGAATTGAGAATTTAGAGTCCCCCAGGTCAGCCCACAAAACCCACAACATTCTTAAAGTATGGAGGTATAGATTTCAGTAACAACTAACCAGTATGTATAACATTATTTTTATAGTGAAATTCAATTCAAGTTCTTGTTTAAGAATCAAGAAATACCTTGCCCTTTCTTCCTGCTACGTCAGGTAAAAAAGCAACTGGACAGGAAAAGGGCGAGGTGGGAATGAGGTGAGGAGGGAAGGTGGAAGAGCAGATGAGATAACCTTAGGCTCCAATGCTCTGTTAAATCTCTCCATAACATTAGTCTCTCACTCCCAAGTGGCTTTGGGCCCTGGACTCGGGGTGCACTTGTACTGTCAGATCTGCGATGACAGAGACTTCCCATCTACCTACTGGCTTATGCAGATCATCACAAACCTGGGTACAGGCTGAACCTCCACAGAATAAAAATCACAAGACAGCATTTTAATTGGGCTCCTTAGGCCATTTAACAAAGGAGAAAGCTAACTTGCAAGAGCAAAGAGTAATTAATGAAGGGAGCAAACAGAAGTTCATTTAGTAACTTCCAAATAAGTTCCTTTGTCTGAGGTGGGGAGGGGAAGGTAGCCTGCAACAGAAAGATAAACGGTAGGTATTTAAGTCACAATGCCTTCTGCCAAGAACTGCTCATTACCATCAGATGTTGCAGTGGCAGTGGGGCCAGTTAGAACTAACTTTATTATTAGAAGCAATTAGGGAGAAAAGGGGCAGAATTTCATTTAGTTATTTCAAAACAAGTTTCTGTGCACAGTTTAATGAAGGCCTGCAGTGTCAAGATAAAATGTGTGTTTTACTGAAAACAGCTTTTGCAAATGACTGCTTGTTACCAGCAGGTATCTCCAGGCAGAACAGACCGGGCAGGGTGGATTTACATGCATGCTGTAATATAATAGTTCAGCTGTCTCAGCATCACAAAAGTGTTAACAGGCAGTATGGCCTCATGGGTGAAACACGTGTGTTCAGGAACCAGACTGTCTGTCTTCAATTCTTATCCCTGACCTTGGTAGCTGAATGATCTTGGGTAACCTATAATTGTCGGGGCCTTAGTTTACTCATAATGTAAACTGGAGCACATAGTAGTTTTTATCTTTATAAAGAAATTTCTTGCTATAGAGGGGTTGCCCTCAGTACAAATCAATAGTGGATCCATTGATATCTCTGGGATGGAGTTTGCATGTAAAGTATGACAGATATTTGTCTTAATCGCCAACACACTTTGGTTATCAATTCACGTTTCAGACAATATTTCAACATCTCTATACAATTCAGATGTTTTGAAGAAATCTGATTGCTTTTAGGTTTGCTAACCTAGCTGTGTACCACACCTTTTAGGTAACCGTTGTGGCTCTTACTGTTTGTCTATATCTGAGCTTGTAAGGGAAAATCCTTATATATTCTCCAGGCAGCATGTAACTCTTCCCTCATATACACACTCACTTGAGCTAAGAGAAACTGCCATGTATTGGGCTTTGAAGAACAATTTAAGGAATTTCAGCTGTCACACTATAAATAGGGAATTGGTTTTTGGCTTCTCTCTGGATGTTCTTTTGAATAACCATGACTCCAGTGAAGCAGACCTCTCACCTACGGTTTCAGTCTTGACTGTTCCTCACTCTTCAGTGAGAGTATGTGCTATCTTCAGTGGATTTTCAGAGTCCCTTCATTAAACTCTCAGTGTGAAGGATTGATTTTCATCAGATGGCTACAACATGTGGACATGCGCTCAGGAATATGGTCACAGGGCTAACCCATTATGCTTTAGATTTCCAAATCAACAGCATTTAACTAATGTGTCATGCACCACAATATTGGACCCATATGATGAATAAAACTCCTTTCTTGGACTTTACCAAGCAATGAATCCATATTAAAAGCTATTCATTTTAGGGAAGTTTAAACTAGCAAAATGTTCTTTATACATTTATGTGTTTTCTCAGCTGTGTATTAAGCCACAAAATTTTTTGGCTGCCCTGACTTCCTTTATGCTAACGTGAATAATTTACATAAGAACCTCTTTCATAGAATTTTAGATCTTATACTGCAGGTTATAAGAAACAAAAAGCTGAAAATACTGGGAAGAACATCTTGGTGGGATTCTCCTCAAAACCTGTAGACTGAATCTTGTTCAATGTGAAATTTAGAAAGAGGTTCAAGCTAACGTTTATTTTCTATAACCAAGTTGTCTATTCTCTTGAATACTCCCTTTGTTTTTTCTTTTGGTAATCATAACATGGGAGAATATCTTTTTTGAAAAGATCCAGGAAAGTTTTAAAGAATGGTTTAATTAGGATTGTTGATACCCATTCACAATTAGTATCTGTTAGAAAGTTAAAACGTAGGGAAGGGTTAGATTTGAACAGAATAAAATATGCACAGCAGGGACTCTAAAGGAAGATTTTTAAAAGGAAAGAAATTTATTCTTACCCTGGATCTTTCTTCTAGTTTTGTCATCATGACAACTGTGGCACTCCGTTGCTCCCATATCATCCTCCAAAAGTCCCCAAAGGTTTCAGGGAGAGATCCCTGTGTTGCAATATAGGCATTTTGTTTCCTATAACCATCTATGTAGTTGGCGTTCACATAGTCACTTCCTGGGATGCCTGCAAAACAAGGATTGTTATTCAACCGCATGAATATATCACAAGAGGAAACAGCCTGGGACATGGCTTAACAGCAATTCTACATTATTGTTCCACACTATGAGAGAGCAGTCACAACATATTGATGGTTGGGTTTTAAGTAAGATTAAGTAAAGGTCCCTTTGGGACTATCATGTAAAAAATATGTACAAAAGACTAGCTACAATCGCCTAAGCCTGTAATCTTATCACTCTGGGAAGCCAAGGCGGGAGGATCCCTTGAGCTCAGGAGTTTCAAATCAGCCTAAGCAAGAGTGACCCTGTCTCTACTAAAAATGGAAAAAAAAATATAGCCAGGTGTTATAGCAGGCACCTGTAGTCCCACCTACTCGGGGGGCTGAGGCAGGAAGATTGCTTGAGCCTAAGAGTTTGAGGCTGCTGGGAGCGAGGCTGATGCCCTGGCGCTCTAGGCTGGGCAAAAGAATACGACTCTGTCTCAAAAAACAGAAAGTATAAAGAAAAGGTGTCTGGTCTTCATATTATGGATATGTGTCAGGACTTTAGAATACAAAGAAAGAAAAAAACATAATAGATGCCATAGAATGACTTTTTTGTCACAGGCTATTTATTTGTACTATTGCACCAGCAAAAAAAAAAAAAAAAAAAAAAAAAATAGTTTGCAAGGGATGATAAATAATTCTCTAACATTTTCATTCATGTTCTTCCCCATTCCTAAACAAAAATGAAATAAAAATTTGCCGAGCCTCAGACTGCAACATAGAGAGGACCATGTTGCAATAGTGAAAAATCCTTTTCAGATCCAGTTGATGGGAAACTCATATATAAACTCATTTAGTCCTCACCACAACTCTGTGAAGTGAATCCTACCAGAATTACCCTTTCACAAAGGAGAAAACTGAAGTGAGAAGAGGTTCAATCAACTTGGCCAAGATGACCAAGTTGGTAGTCAAGGGTAATCATGGGCCTCACGTCTGCTAGCCTATGCCTTAACCTCGGCAGGGCAGTGCTTCTCATTTAAAGCTCAGGGGTTATTGTAGGTAGCGTATGAATCTCTCCTTGGATTAGAACAGGTACCTCCTAATTGGCTGTCCCACTTATACTTTTGTCCTCTCCAGTCTGAGAGCAATTTTTAAAAATATATGTTAGACATTGTGACTTCTTTCCTTCAAATAACGACTTCTCCTTATACTTCAAATAAAATCTGAACTCTCAACATTGCATATAAAGCTCTGGAGTTCTCAGGTTCATGTCATTCCACTCATCTCCCTGCCATCTAAACTCTAGAAATTAGCCTGCTCACTTGGAAGAAAACATCCCTCCCTCACATTAGCATAATCCACAGCCTGGGTTATAGTCTGTCTTGTCTCTCTCCTATCATGTCTGCCCCTGAGTACCCTGGAACTTCAAAACTCCCTTGGCAACTCTTTATATTACTTACTACAGGGAATCATATATTTAATTGTTTGTTAACTTGCTTATTGCCTATTTTGATCACAGGACCATGTCTCTCTTTTATTCACCTTTGCTAACCCTCATGACAAAAAAAAAAAATATATATATATATATATTTTTTTTTTTTCCCCCAGTTCCAACATTAGGTAGCAGAGATATAATTTAATGCAGATATTCTGATTAAAAGTCTAATTTTCCATCAGCCAAATGGCATTAGGAGGTAGATAAGCAAATATAAGCTTCTTCCAAGGAGAAGCAATTTAGGAAATCCATATGAGAAAGGAATACATATTACAGTCTAGTGAAGGAAAGGGCAGAAGCTGGGGATAAAAGCCATCTTGTGTATCTGAAGAAAGGTTTAGATTTATTCTGTTCAGGCCTGAGTTTTCAATTCTGAAGGATGTAACTATAGAGAGATAAATTTCATCTCCAATATAATAAAGCATTTTTGAATACTCTGAATCAAAAAGGAAATAGGTTTCCACGGGAGGAAATAAGTTGCTTATTCCCGGGAGGGAATAAGCACTTAAAGGGATGGCAGCGTGATATGGGAGGTGGCACTAGAACACGAGCATGGCCCCGTTTATTCCTGGGAAAATATGAGTCTTGGACTTACAGGGAAAAAAAGAACTTTTTTCTCATAATGGAACATATGATCCTCAGCTAAAAATGTTACATTTCACTGATTGCCACTTGCAATTACTTTGACTGCTTTTCTGATTCCAGTTGTAAAACTGATCCTCTCAAGAAAGGTAATGAAAGTCAGATGGAAACTACTGCGCTGGAGAAGAACATGTGGATGTGGAATATCAGCAGCATTAACTGAAAAGCTTTTGAGCAAAAACTGAAATGCACGGGTGGTTGTAACATTATTCATCTATTACCGCTACTCAAGAAGCAGTTGGGACTCTGGCAGCCCTTTGTTGATAAAGATCCTATTCCTCCCCAACACCAAATTACTGTAGATTTAAAGGATGATTTAAATAAAATCCTCAGATTACAACCACTGGGAAGTACACACATCTTACATGTCCATAGGATTTGGTGCTGAGCCAAGAATGAATTGATTTTATAACATAGCAAAAACCCACTTTGAAAATGTTTAATTCAGCAGTTAGCAACATTAAAGAATTGATAAGAAGGATCCTGGTTGATGGCCTCCCTCAGCTGCCAATATGCAGAAAAATTTTTTCCCAACAAAAACCAGAATAGAGAAATCTGGGTTAAATGACTCAGAAAATGCATCTATGGGCACTGTACCATTTTCCCCCTTATCGAGATAACAAATGTGTCTGAACACTGCATCTGAGGACAGAGAAGAGACATGTGAGACTCATTCTCAAAAAAAGAGAGTCACACCCATTCAACCCTCTTTGTGTACATTTCAATCATTATATAATCAACTGGAATTTTTTGATGTACTGCTAAAGTTTGAATAATAAATTCATTCTCTCTCTCTCTTCTGAGGGGAGGATGGGTTCTTAGTAAATAATGATTGCACTCCCCAGAATAAGAATACAAAAATTATGCCTGAAGACGACCAGGCACCTGAGTTCAACACTGTATCAGCAAATGCTTTAAGAGTTTGGGAACTGATACTTTGAAAAGAAGAAAATGAAAAGCAAAAGTTAGGTCAGTATTTTAGAACTGAAAACAATTCTGAGGCTCCTCTTCTACTTTGACACGTGTTTGTAAGGAGGTAGTACTTGGAATAAAAGCCTCTGTCTGCCAAACTCTTTTGTCTACTATGGCAAAAAAACATTTCAGGTTAAGTTCTCTCTCACATATTTTTTGTAATGTGGAGATGGGAGAGATGACCATGTTCCCCCCAAACTCTTAAGATCTAATGAGTCTTGTATTCATACAACTCAATATAACAAGTTATGCAGAAGGATGAATAAGAAAAAAATGTTAGAAAGAGTGGTGGCTTGTCTTAAAACTATTTACCCCAGATTAGAAGCTAAACAGCCATCTGCTTCAAGTAGATGAGACCCCTATTTTCAACATGACATATTTAGAAAGATTTCTCAACCAATCCTATGAAAATACACGCTGGCTTTGCAAATGTTTTGGTGCCATGAAATACTTCCCTAGGAGTTCTTGCTTAGCTTGTTTCTGCTGGGAGGTTGGATCTACAAAAAATGCTTTCACATTTTTGGGGTGACTTACTCTAAGTAACACATATTTGTTTATTTAATTTTCAACTCCCTGCCTTATCCATAAAATCATTTGTATCTGCTAATGCAACCCTAGTCAGAGGCGCACTGTTAATCCAAGAGAAGTGTATGGGAATTGAATGAATTCTGGGGTGAGGGTGGGGGCTCTGATGGATGGAAATCTGAAAATGCAGGACTGAAAGAATTCAGAATTACTGAAATTTGGTTGATTGCTTTTATTTCTTAGAATCAAAGAGACCTGTTCTTAATACTATAACTACAGTGTTTGGTATGTTTTCTTGGTGTGTGTGTGTTTATTTATGGTAGGGGGAGGAGTTATTAAACAAGAGAGCAGGACAGAGGAGCTTGCCTCCAGTGGTCATTGGCAAGCTCTTAGGACAGACTGGTCTTGCTGTAGCAACTGCTTGTTGGAATCAATGACCTGAATGTCATAGTTCAAGAAGAGCAGTTTAGATCTAAGACCTACTCTTTCCTGAGCATGCGTAAAAGCCCTTTTCTTTACTGCATTTGCGAAAGTGAGGTTTTTGTGATTTCTCATGTACTGTTTCACGTGCATTCTCCACTGAACGACCATCATGTAAACAGTTCCAACAACAGAAATAATTGTTTGTCATCTTAATCTGATACGTAGAAACCTATGGCTTGATCCTATAACCCCATGTTATACCAAGTATGACCCCATTCCTGTATATTTACTCAGTTAACGAACTGTTCTTTCTTGTGGCTCTTAAAACACCACTTAGATGTTTATACTGTGTGTGTTTTGGGCTAGTTACACGTGGAGAACTCAAGCCTTTAAAATTAAGAGATTGTGATTAGGTGAATGAGTGGTACAGCTGAGCCTCTGTGGTCTCCATGCACAACAAGCCACAGCAAACTGCTATTTGAAGAGAATTAGGCAAGTTTTGGACTTTCATTTCATTTGCCTGTAATTGCTAGTTACTTTTCATTGGAAAAATAAGCCTGCTCATTCATTGTCTTTGGACTCAACTGTTCTCTTAATTGTCTGCAAAACACTGGGAACTTTATCATGAGTTAAAGATACAAGGACAATCAGCTTTTTCTTCGTCTAAGCATGAGATTAAGAGGACAGGGCTTCATGACATTGTTTCTGAATATATTTGAATATTAACAGAAGGAGAAGGAATTCTTGGAAAGATGATGCTGCTTGTTCAAAAGAGTATTTGTGATGAATAATTAATCACTGAGGACTGCTTTAAAACCTTGAAAGCATGATGTAACGTCAAAGAACATACTATCTGAGCTGTTTTGTCATGCCAGGGTGAGAATAAGGTTTTCTTATTGTTAATTTGAGGATGACTAATAGGGTCATGTGTCTTTCTTAAAAACAACAACAAAACCCCCCACCCAACTTGCTGTGCATTAAGTCAGAAGATAATTTGATTTTGAAAAGTTGTCTCTTGTTCAAGAGGTGTTTATAATTATAAAAGGTTTAGACTAAAGCTTTATGGTCTTACATTAAGTCAAATATAGGACCTAAATAATACATGAATTATTTTGTGAAATTAAGTAATCATAAGGGGAATGGTTCACATTTTTCTTTTTAACATGAAAAGCTAGACTTCCTTTGAGCAATGTTCATACTTTTGCATCATACCACGTGGTAGGTAGTCACGTGTGCATTTGAAAGTCTTGGGACAATACAAAGCACTTGCTAACAATTTAGAGAAACTGACAAGGAAATCTATACTTCAGTCTAGGGCTGCCCTGGTGGTTTGCTCTTTGACCTTTGACCAGTTATTCAACTTGTCCAGACCTTTGATTGCTTATCTGCTAACCAAGGCATGTTGGACAAATTGATTCCCTTTTGAGTTCTAAAATAAGATGTCTCTCTGTGTTCTTAACCTTCTTGGATTTGGAAATCTCCCTGGAGTTATTTTGAGAAAATCTCCCCGGAGTTATTTTGAGATAAATAGAAGCTTTGTGTTTCTCAGATTAGGTAGGAACACACTCTGATTTTCTTTCAGGCTGATTCCTATTGCTTCTACTTCTCATGTGCTGAGATGGGATTTCTTTGAGGCAGATACTTCAAAGCTTGATTGGAACCTGGTGAGGTTAAAAAAATAAACAAAACCAACAGGAAGTGGTGGTACTAGACTAGCAGGTGGTCTGTCCATACAAAGAAGCTCTCCTTGGAGTTTAGGAGGTGAGAATGGGTAAGAGGCAGCATGGAAGAAAAGAATCTGTGCATGGCTCCCTGGGACAGGCAGCTGCTGCTGCACTGCAGAGCTGGAGATGGGCACTGGGCTGACGGCTCCCTCTGCTCTAGCTCATGATGTGGCTTCAAAACTTTTGTTCCTTTAAGTTCTACTTATCCTTAATGAACTGAGGACTGTGTCAAAAATAAATGGCTTTTTGGTAAACCAGGTTATCCCTGTTTTAAGATAGAAGTACTCAACACTCAGTAGAGCACAAAGGCTACCTTTTATTTAGTAAATAATGTTCCCTTCTCTACTCTAATGCAGAAACAGAAAAACTCCAACAACATCAAATTGCTGGTGAAGACCTATCTTGCAGTTTTTATACCTCCCAATGTAGGAAAAAAGTGTTTACTTTGCAGTCACCAGGAAGAGTAAAACTCAGAAAATAGAAAAACAGAATTTAATAAAAACTTCTAAGGACATTTATTTAATTCTAAAAGACACAGGCCTTTTGATTTCTTTTACAATGGCAGCCACTCATGGGTACATCAGACCTGGTAAAATGAAGGATACTCTTTGCAACACACCAAAGAAAATAAACGTTTCCTGCAAACACACAGTATACTATATGCCACAGTATCCCCTAATATAGCTGTAGTTTGGCAAATTATCCTCATATTTCTTTTTAAGGCATGTATTGCTTTGTGGACATCATAACTCATCACCACAGAGAGCTAATGGGAGAAGGGAGAACCTTCAGAGTTTATTAACCCAACCTGCAACTTCTCATAGCTGTGTGTCCTCCCCTTCTTAATTTTTCCATAGCTCCACACTGCTGAGGCTAGGCTTTGAGAACGTCCACTGAAAAGGAGGAGTGTGATGGAATTGTTGGAATATATCCTAAGATCAGCTATATATGTTGTTGGGTATCTGTGATAGAAGGCACTCATTTCTGATTAGGAAGCACTTTGCCCTGAATTAAAACAGATCTTGGGTCACCACTGGTTTATCTTTTTGGCCACATCATGGAATTGCATTTCAATTACTCATATTAATAAGGATACTATTATTACAGGTATTTATTTAGCCACGCAGTAATCAGCATCAAGCATGGAATGTGACTATAGGAGTTTCATTGATAGAAAATCCTCAGATCCTCTTTCTTTTGATCACTAATATATGAACATTGTGATCAAAAGTTCTTAAGTCAATATCTCTGTGAGAATCAAATGAGTCAATGCATTTAAAATTTCTGTATTAGTTATTATTACATATAAGCAAAATAAATGAAATAATCTACTCATTCCTAAATAATGATGTAAAGTAATTCCAAATTTGGAAGGCATCTGTCTGGACTCTATATTAAAAAGTAATTCTCAAAAAGGACAAAAATAATTATTTTCCAACTTCCCAGCAACATACAACTTATGTCTATGTTCCAACAACAGAGCCATACAACAGATGATAGAGGTTTTCGTACAGTCTCAGAGTAACAGAGCGCAGATTCCTTAAAATAGTCTCCATAGATGTACAGTAACAATGGAAAACAAGTCCTAATAACTGATGCACAGACAATAAACTCACTCTCAGGGCTTTCTGATTTTACTCTTTGACTAGCTTCCTGAGAACAAGAATGTGTGTGTGTGTGTGTGTGGCAACAACAAAACCCAACTATAATATACCCCGCCACCCCTTAACAATGCTTTTTCCCTTTTCTGGGTAAGAACAATCAACATGCACAGGCTAAGGTGGGAGCTGGAGAATGACAGATCCCCACACCACTTACTCCACTACACGTCACAGAAAGATGCCATTTAAACAGCAGATAGCGATCGGATAGTTGCTATGAAGACTGCATGCAGCCTGGGAAACTGTTCCACGTTTCCTAGGCTGAGTCCCTTCTTGCTTTCTATTTCAGACAAATTAAGCTATAAAAATCTGTCCACTCACCACTCCTCAAAAAGAGAGATGATTTTATGTAATTAAAAAAAAGTACTCTTTCAACTTTGTCACACTTATAAACAATTCACTTGAAAAGTGAAAGATTGACAATGCTAAAGAAACTGTGCTGTGTGTCTAAATCAATGAATGATGTTCTAAACATGACGAGAAAAGGAACTCAACCAAGAATTGGATGAGATTTATACACAATTTTTTTTTAAATGGGGTATGCATTCTAACGCATTTCCTTCAGTACTTGAAATAGAATTTCAAGAACAAAATAAAACAAACACCAGCTTGGCCACAAATCAGTGGCTAAGACTGGGGGGGGGGGGGGAGAACCTGAGGGAGGGAAAGTGGACCATTTTTATTCAGGTGACATGAAAAGATGCACAAGGCAACTATCAAAGAAATTATTTGCTGGGGAAAATAATTATAATTCCTATGTTAGTATTTTATACGAATTATCTACATTCACTATAATTAAAATTCTATTGGAAAACGTTGGGTAGAATGTATACATTTATTTTCCTGAGTTCGATTTTACTTATTGAAAATATATCAGGTTACTGTCAATAGACACAGACCGAGAACAAAAAAAAGAAAAAGATATTTCATAGCATGGGTACAATGTGAAATTACAGAATAGGTAACATGTGCTGATAGCTGTATTAAATGAATTACTACAGACTTACCTCCAGAACATTCTGTGGAAAAAAGGGCTGAGATAGGATTTAAACATAGAGCACTAGTGTGGTGGCAACTGGTGAATCAATACTACTGAGGAATAGTAATTTCTTGTCTTTATTTACTTATGTTTATTAGATTTGTCTTAGGGGCGGATTCCCTGTGAGCAGCGTTCTCATTTTAAAGGTGTTAAATTGCCCATCTCACAAATAATCAAGTTGTTGTAACATCATCTATATTATTTACACGTGGGTTTTTTTTTAATCGCTCCTGTTATGCAAACCAAACAGCAGACGATATATTTTGAATTTCCCTTTAAAAGAACATATTCTTCGCCCTGTTGGAATTTGTAATGCTATTATGGGTCTGGTTTCCATTTATCATGCACTAGTATTTTCTTTTGCTTCACAGAGTATTCTAAATATATGTAGCATTCTCATTTGTATATTATTAAATTTTCCATAGATCATATACAAAAGCAATTCCATCTGCGGTTAAAAGAACCTATTTACAGTAGTAATAAAATTCATAACACTAATGATAAACTTAATAGTTCCCAATATTTATTAGGCATTTTTTTATGTGTGTGTCAGAAACCTTTCTGAGGGCTTTCTGTACATTAATTCATTTAATCCTCCTAGAAATTCTAATTGATAGGTACTATGAATAATCTCAGTTTACAGATGAGGAAACCTTAGCACAGTAAGTTATCTAAGCAAGCTCTTCAGAAGTGGGAAGAGCCGAGGATGTTTTCAAATGAAAGAAGTTCTTGAGAGGCATATGGTCCTTCTAAGAAGCTACTCATTAAAGAGATGAAGTAAATAATGTTACAAAACTTTAAATACATGCCCTGTCTCATAAAAAAAAAAAAAAAATGAAACAGAGGGCTATACTCTTAATGTTTCCCTTAAAATTCATATGTTCAAACTTAATCACCAATGTGATAATACTGAGAGCTGAGGCCTTATGAAGTGATTCACTTACCGTATATACTCGAGTATAAGCCAAGTTTTTTCCGGCACAAAATTTGTGCCGAGTTTGGGTTTTTCAGCACAAATTTTGTGCCGAAAAAAACTTGGCTTATACTCGAGTATATACAGTATTCCAGCACAGCCCACAGAGTTGGGGTTAGGGTCCTCATAAAAATGCTTGAGAATGGGATTCTCCTTTTCTCTATCCCCTTTGGTCATGAGAGGATGCAGTGTTCCTCCCCTCTGGAAGATACTACTTGACAGTGAACTTGCTGTGACCTTGATCTTGGACTTCCTAAACTCCAGAGCTGTGAGACATACATTTCTACTATTTGTAAATTACCCAGTTTCAATGAACATAAACACAGACTCATACTTTACTAAGCTTTTTAAAAGTCAAATTAATTGCACTAGTGTTAAAGAATGCATGTAACGTGCTGTGGTTTGTTCTTTGTAATTTCTAACTCTCTCATAGATAACACCATTTATACCAGTTTTGGTGAGAGAGTCACACACCCGCTGATAATCCTATTTAGAATAAATCCTCTGGCTTTTTTTTTTTGGAAAGCTAATCCCTTAATGTCCAAGATTTAATATTTATTTGCCTACTTATATTATCTTTTGATCTGGGTCTTTCACATTATCATTTTATGTGAAAATAGAACAAAAGATGCTAAGTCTCCTTAATTGGAGAATGGGCTGGAGCAAAGCTTCTGTGTCCATGAACTATTTGCAATTAGTATGCAAATAAAGTGTTTAGGAGTCTTTTGTTTTTAAGTGGGGTTTAGAATGTTCATCAAATTATCTAAAGGATCTGACTCCCCAAAGAGTTACTGTTAACTGCCCTTAGTGACATCCCAGGGCCCTGTAGTTGTTTAAACTGAGATTTAGCTCCCAATCTTCTGTCTTCTTATTCAGTGTTTTCAATATACCTCACTGAGTAAACGGACAAAACACCCACCTGAAAATCATACATGGGCGTTTATTCTTTGGAAACATTCACTTTGACTGGAGTATTAAAACATAACTAAAGACCTCTAGGTTTAAAATTTCTGTCTGAAGTGTTTCAAAATGTGTATTTCACAATTCCTAGACAATCCTTTCAGCCAGAGGCCCCATTTTTGAATGGGTGTGACCTGTGTTGGTGCAGTGGCTTCAAAAGCAGCTGTAGGCCCGAAGGGTCTACTGGGCAGAGCAGCAGCCCTGAGACTGACATGTACATGTCACCATTGATCATAAATATGTTACTGACTGTTTAAATGTTTTTGTTTTCTCATCTTTAAATTGGGGTAACAATAGGCTTTTGAGGTTGTGCTCAACAATATGTAGATAACAGATATAAAATCCATATTATGGTGCTCTACATATAACAGTTTCTCTGACAATCATATCTAGTATAAGTGCTTGTCTTTATCGTTGAATTGAAAAGTAGCATTTTCATTTTGCTTTATATTTAGACTTGGCTAACGATTTTTGCAAAATCCATGTCAATATGGCTTTTAAAGCAAAATGTTAATTATAATCCTACTTGTGGAACTACAGTACTGGCAGCAGGGAAGATTAATTATATTTTAGAACAAAAACCTCTTTTTTATCCAAGAATGCAATTAATTTTTGCTAATTACAAGGCACTACAATAAATAACCTGCCAATAACTGATATCCCTTGCTTGATAAGAAACTTAACACACATACGAAGGTATTTGAAGTTAGTGGGATCAGTTAGGTATAGATGCACTTAACTTTTCTTCTGCAATACTGAATTCTGATGCATTGGTCACTGATGATCCCCATGATGTGTCACTGCCTCAGGTTAATAATGTCACAAAATAGGAAATAGAATTCTGAAATATAAGTTTGTGTTTTCCTTAAGACTAGAGCCAATGATAAAATGCATTTTAGGCAAAAAGATAAGGCTAATCCTTGGATGTAAGCTAAGTGACACAGGGATTGTCACATGTTGCATCAGTGGCGAAGAATTCTTAGTGATGTGGGCCTGTGGAAACTTGGCTGAGGATCACAAGAACTGGAGTCTTAGGTGAGTTAGATTATTTACTCACTGTATGACTCTGGACCTGTTCCCTGGGCTTCAGTTTCCTCCTCTCTAATTATGGATACTTACGTTGTAAAATACTAATATTGCTGCTTTATTAGACTGCTGTATACAATACATTAAGAAAAAACTGTTAAGGAAACTACATGGAGATAACTTGAAGAAGTTAGAAATGAAAGAGGTTACAGCTGTGAAAACTGATACTCAAGAGAAGTTAAGGTGACCAAGCTAGTTGGTGACAGAGCTATGACCCAAACTCAGATTTCATTGTTCTTCAACTTTTTGTTCATTTCTTTTTTCTACGTCAGTATACTTTTCAATAACTTTGGATTCTACAGGATTAACCATATTATTATTCAGTAGAACCTCTGTAAGTTAACCACCCCAAGGGCTTGTAACAAATTGGTCAAGTCAACATCAGAAGTGGTCAACATAAGGAACTAGGCCTACCGTATTAATATGTACATGTGGTGCATATCCAGTCAAAGCAAATTAGGTCAGCTTAAGGAGGAGGTCAGCTGTGCAAGTGCTACTGTATTTGGTGTTAATGCACTTGTCAATATTAGTCTTCCTTTGAAAATTTTATCTTAAGTCCTTAAAATAAATCCTGTCACCTCTCTTCTTCAGCAATTACTATTTTCTCTTAATAAATGCTTAAACCTAGAGGTAATGCTTAAATATCCAATGGTAACTGGATTTGTTACAAATTCAATTGTGTTTTCATACTGCTTCCCCTCTGATTTAATAATGGAAAACATTTTGTAATTATGATTTTCTTGCATTTATTTTGCATTTTCCCTAGCATAATGAAAATGATGGTGATTTGGAAAGATGTTACAAAGTGTCAAGTGTGTTATATGTGTACCATAGAATACTGTTCAGCCATAAAAAGATGGACTTTTGTATTGTTTGGGATTCATTGAGGGTACAAAGAATTAGGTAACACTGAATGCATTTGTTAGGTAAGGTCCTCTTATAATTGTGTCTAACCCCCAAGAGGTGTGCCATACACCATGACGCCCCATCCCTTTCCCTGCTCCACTCTCCTCTGCTCCCTCATTCCTCTACCCCTCACCTTGTGTTAGATTACCTACTGCCTTCATATTAGAATTGAGTACACTGCATTCTTGGTTCTCCATAAAGATGGAGATTGGTATACCTTTTGTATTCACCTGGATGAAGTGAAGAACATTCTCTTTAGTAAACTGTCACAAGAATGGAAAAGCAAGTATCCAATATACTCAATATTAATATGAAACCAACAGATAAACAACTATACTCTCCCATGAGAAGAAAACACATAATCATACTCAAGTGGTGGGAGAAGGGAGGGGAGAGGAGGTGGAGCGAGAGGAAACGAAGGAGGGGATCAGGGGAATCCGTGTGCTCTCACCTAACGGGCACAGTGTAGGGTGTACAGCACAGCCCCCCGGGTGAAGGGCTCAACTACAACTTCAGGTTTACCTAACAAGCGCAAATAAAGTAACTAGTCATTTGTACCTTCATATTAATAAAAA
This sequence comes from Loris lydekkerianus, assembly GCA_963574355.1. Taxonomy (NCBI): domain Eukaryota; kingdom Metazoa; phylum Chordata; class Mammalia; order Primates; family Lorisidae; genus Loris; species Loris lydekkerianus. Next base: position 31,188 of record CAUYPK010004665.1, read on the forward strand.
ATTAAAAAGAAAGAGGTTCAATAAGCACACTGGTGCCCACACACAATTCCTAATGCTTTTTGCTTTTTCTCCTGTTATCCTCTCAATGAGTGTAGGGTGTACACATTTGCTCTATTAAGCAGAGATAAAGACAATGGGAATCCCCGTGGCCACTTCTAGGGTTTTTGTTACATTTTTCTTACTGACTTTCCTACCAGAGTCAGATCACTCTGCAAAGTAATATGGAGCAAGTAGTTAGCACAACTAAGCGAAAAGCAACAAAAAGTCCCCAATAAAACCCTCTACCAAAGCCTAACTATGTTAATAACATAGGTGGAACACAAAACATGCACAGTAAGTCTTACAAATTGTGCATGAAGTCACCCACAATTTTAATACACATGAAAACTCTGTTCCTATATTATCAAGGCTGCCTTCCCAGGAAGAAGCCTCTGTGAGTGGTTCTGTGGTTCCAGATGCCAGCGTTTTCTCTCCTGTGCTGAAGTTACAGGAAGGCTGACTGCCCTCATAAATACTTGCTGGTTGGGGCTTAGTCTAAGATAAAATGCTGTTCACAGTTGTAATCTAGATTAAAGCTCTCTGTATAGCCCATAAACTTCAATTAAATGCTTCTAACCTTTTGCATAACACTTAAAATGAAAGACTTTTGATTTCTAGGTCAGCTCTAGATTTAGGGTGCATTTGTGGGCACAGAGCTATAAAAAGGCAGGTTTTAGTCTGATTCAAGTGCTTTTGCTTTTTTTATGGTAAAAATAGCATAGGAATGAAATGCACATAGTTTCCAACTATCATAATAAAGGCACAAGGAGGTATATTTTTTGTCCTTTGACACACTTTACTGTTAAGATGTGGAAAATAACAGGTTAAGGAAAATAATGATAAAATGGGCAAAAATACAGGGAAGTGGTAGTTATTGAATGACCTAATTCTTAGTGGAAACAGTACTACATACAATACAGCAAAGGCAGACTGACAAGTTCTCCAGGCAAGATCAAGCCAAATAGATTCTCAACTTGCATCCAATTATTTTCTTTCAATAATTTACCTTGCTTTGCATAATGCAAAAAAAGATCTCTTTCCTCTACTTGTGACTTGATTTAGCTTTTTGTTTATTTTGGAGATAATTTAAGAGACCCGAGACAAGAACTTGCTATTACCTTTTTTGTTTTACATTTTAAAATTGAAAATGTAAACCCTATATGCTAATGATCCACATCTGTTAATCACAGTTTTCAAACAAGATTCCCAAAGAAATAGCTACTTATTTGATACTATCCAGCCTGAACTAGCATTGTGAGACTTTGATAAATTTAATCAAATTTTCCAGTATGAAAAAAAGTTAACTCTTAAATACCTAGTATATTTGGCTCTCCAAAAAGGGGATTATAGCATTTTTCACCATCAGAAACAAATTTATTGTGGGAATTTTATAAAATATATCTATGCCAAATATCATGTTGAGGCACGGGGACTATGAGTATAGGGTTGCTTAAATGCCAGAGGTTCTTCCCAAAACACTGTAAATAAATGGATTGGTTGCTTTCGGCGCTTACCAGCAAAGCTTTTAAGCAGAACCTCACTTTCAAATTAATTTTGGACACTAAGGAGGGAGGACATGGTCAGAGGTATGAAATGAGGTGGTTATCTTAGATTTTGGAAGCAATAAAAAGTGACAGGTATTTGAACAACTATGGACGCAAATGTTTCAACAGGAAAGTGTTAAAAAAAGATTGAATCTGCAGCTTCTATTAATGTTTTATAAAACATCTGCAAGAGGGTAAATGATGAACTTTCAAGAATGAGGAGGACATAAAACTCCTCTGGGAACCAGTAAGAATGAGTGTGGGATGTGATATGTGATAAATAGTGGCCCAGGTTGGTTGTGATGACACAGAGAAGGATTTGAGTGGCATTGTAAATTATTCCCTAAGCACTTTTCAATTCAAAGTGCCACTATAGCCAAAACACTACCAACATGCTGAGCATTGAGCGTGAATTCCTAATGGTTTTAATAAGCCATGGGAAAGGCATTCACCATTGGAAAGAGGTAAATGCAAAGATACCTCATGAATACTTAAGATATATTTGAGGAGTAGCTCTCATCTTTTAGGAACAAGCATCCCTTCTGGAATACCCTCTTTACTTCAACTGTGAGAGGGGAGAGTTGAAATAAAGTGATACCAAGTGGTCAACTGGTCAACACATCACCAGACATTTCCAACATGCTTAGATATTCCTCTTCCAAAGTTTCAGTGGCATGGACACATTTTCTAAAATACTCATCATAAATTTTACTACACCGCCAGCTTCTAATCTTTAGACTCTCCCCAGTGGATATCCAGAATTATTAACAAACAACCCCCTAACCCAGGCGTCCTCAAACTTTTTAAACAGGCGGCCAATTCACTGTCCCTCAGACCGTTGGAGGGCTGGACTATAGTTAAAAAAACAAACAAACAAACAAACAAACAAAAAAACTATGAACAAATTCCTATGCACACTGCACATATCTTATTTTGAAGTAAAAAGCAAAATGGGAACAAATACAATTCACACTGCTTCATGTGGCCCGAGGGCCGCAGTTTGAGGACGCCTGCCCTAACCTCTCCCTCCCTTTTAATTAACCAGTTAGATTATGGGCCTCTTTTTACAATCACCTGTTCATTCATAACAATCAACAGCCATCAGTAAAACAGGGGATCCCAATTTGCTTCCCGTATAAGAACATCAACTATATTATCAAGTCTTTATTCTAGGGCAGAGATGAGAAGGTAATGAGGGATGTTCTTCTGTCATGTGGTGTCAGGGATACTGTACACCTGTGTAGGATGCACTTGTGTGGAAACGAAAAAGTGAGAATAACCTATGCCTGAATCTTAACTATTTTCACAGATGGCTAATATCCCAGCTACAACTATATAATCATGCACATATGTAAACCATGAAAATAAAGGTATGAATAATGTCTGTATTTCCTTACCTTCTATTGCTGAGAGAAGAACCCGGGAATGATCATAAGCAATTACATTTGCATATCTGTTCTTTGGTTTGTTTACTTCCAAGTTGGAATGTTCCCATGTGAACTGCTGGCCAGGGTCAATCGACTTTAAAAGAAAAACAGCACACACACACAATCAATACTGAAAAACACTGGATTCCAGGCATTTATCACAAGTAACAAACATGATTTAGAAAGAAATTCTGAAGCTATACTTCATCAAGATGATCCTAACTGTGAAACTAAACACTAATACAACCGGAGTAACAAGAAATGATTAATCATAGTAAGAAACAATGATAGTCACCAACATTGATTCAAATGGAAAAAAAAAAAAAAATCAATATAGATGTTCTGTTTAATATTGGAAAGGCAGGTTTTTATTTTTGCTTTTCCATTTCTCTCTCTGCTGCTGGAGTTTACAAGTTATCTTGGGTCAATATTCTTTCCAGTTCTGTGAACATTATTTTGTCTTGATGATTTTTCTCTATTCTTTCCCCTTTGGACGTTAGCTAGGTCTTTGGTCTTTCTCTGGCTACACTGCACACAGGCTTTACTGTTCCTTATTCACCTACATTCTCACTTCTTAGTGGTGACTTAATGTTTTGTCTGGTTTTCCATAACACATTATGATCAACATTACAAGACAATTCCTACAATTCAAATAGTTGACAGTAACAGTAAAGAAGGGAAGTCAATTTGATCTAGTAATCATCTTAGTTAGAATATTAACTTGTAACCCAATATAGGTGAAACCTAATAGTCTTTATTTTTTCTAGTTTTCATTAATTTTATCCATGTATCATCATGTGTTATTTTGTTTACAGTTTGTTTCTTTTTACTTCCTTTTTTTTTTTTTTTTTTTTTAACAGAGTCTCTCTATGTCACCCTGGGTAGAGTGCTGTGGGGTCATAGCTCACAGCAACCTTAAACTCTTGGGATTCTCTTGCCTCAGCCTCCTGAGTAGCTGGGACTACAGGAGCCTACCACAATGCCCAGCTTTTCTTTTTTGCTGTTGTTGTTGTTGCAATTGTCATAGTTGTTTAGCAGGCCCAGGTAGGCTTAAACCCACCAGCCTTGGTATATGTGGCCGGTGCCCTACTCACTGTGCTATGAGTGCCGAGCCATTTTTACTTCCTATTTTAATCTTATTTTTCCTGATGTTCATGTCTTTCTCTAATGTCTTAGTTCAACTAAAATTATTAAACAATCTAAAAGAAATAATGCACAAAAATATCTAATTTTTTTATAGTTAGGTAGAACCATTATTTCAAGACTGAGTTCAGGTTGGATTATAAAATGCTGGGAACTTTTTAATTTCCTGTAATGTCATGGAAATCAAAACACCTTTTTCTTCATAATAGGATACTGACACCTTTTAAAAATGTATAATTTCATGGTATATGGAAACATGAGTTCAGTAATTATTTAAACATAATTTTAAATGATCAAAATCAAGTTTTCAAAAATAATGATAAAGTAGGTTTATATCTAGGTGCAATTCTTTAAAAAGTAAAGATACTACATGTGTTAATAGAATTTTTAACAGTTATTTCTGATGCTGAGTATTTTCTATGCCTCTATGTGTGTATGTGGAAGGTGAAAGTAAAGCACAACCAACAGCTATCGTAATATTAAAGATGTGTCCACATTCCGTCAAGAGGCGCGGTTCAGCACAACAGCAAGACTCACAAGTGTAGAGTCAAGACCCTTAACAGTCTCCAGTAACCTTTAAATATATAAAAATTCTCAGCAGTATAGATTGTAGCCTCTAATTTACTAAGTATTATAAACTTTTCCCCTTTCTTTGCCTGTATTAATTTATATGCGAAATAGTGACTCAATGAACAGTACTCAGGAAAATGCCCATGCCTTAGATTCTAAAGAATACTGTAATTAAGGGGCTCTCTAGTTTCTCCAGGGAAACTTATCATTTTTCCAGAAGAATATAATTCTCTCCATGTATTCCATGAGCTGAAACAAATGGAAGCATTCAGATGTCCAGGTGGAAGTCTGCCAGTCAGCCTTGAACTTGTCCACACAGAACAGGTTCATTCAGAGTTTGAGATTTGTCCAAATAGTCCCTCAAATTGGTCCCCAATCTGCAATCCCACTGCCACTCCCTAAATCCAGACCTTTAGTTTCTGGTGTCTAACTGAAATCTCTCCTCTAATCTCTCACTCCATTCTTCATTCTGCTGCCAGAATTGTCTTTCTAAAGTACAGCCCTGGACAGGTCAGCTCCCTGTTTTAAGTGTTTCCACTGGCTCTGTCTGAACTACAGCCTAAATTCTAAACTCCTTAGCCACAGTCCTACCTATGCAGCTTCATTCACTTTGCCTTATACTTGGCTCAGTAAATGGTTCAACAGATGCTTTTTAAATAAATGAATAATTATTTTTGAGAAAAGTTCTTAAAGAGAAAACATGGGAGTGATGCCTCTGCATCACTTGGGAGTCAGAGAACAAACTATGGAAACTTCGATGCACAGTGTAACAAAATTTTAATACATTAACACCCATTATGGTATGGCCGAGTAAGTACATGATCATGAAATTACAATTGCCTCTGACATTTACTTTACACTGATGAACATCTTTGGGTACTTTATTGATTACATATCATCTTCTCAAATATCCAAAAGATCCTAAGGTCAGTGACATACACACAGTGCTTTCAGGGGAATATATCACTATTTCTGACTACCGTTACTCAGACTAGGATTACCTGCAGATGTTTAATTAAGATGGCATGAATTTCATTATAGTAATGAAATTTCATCTACCAATTTAAAGACATTGCTAACTTGTTTCCATTTCCAGTCTTTACACATGTTCTCAGCCCTCTGCATGATTTATTTGATACTTAAATGGAAGACTATAGAAACCAGGAATAGAAACATGAGTTGTGTTAATAAGCTGAGGTTCAAAGTGTGGCCCAAAAGAACTGTAAGTAACAAGGTAAGTATAATGATATCTGTTGCATCATTGCACTTTGACATCCACTTATCCTGTTTAATTTCTGCAATTGTTACATGGTAGATATTATTATTATTATTATTATTTTTTCCGTTTGGAAGGAGAGGGATTTGAAATAAATAAGAGTTAATTCAGTAACTCTTCCTGGGGTCTTCTCAAAGACAGTCACTGCGTTACTTGGTGTTTTAAATAATTTGGCTAAGTTCCCAAAGATGGACCCACACAGTTACCCTCAAACCTGGGTCTGTATCATTGCAAAGCTCAGCTGATAAGACGAGCCTGTAGTAACTAAGCCACGAGGCTCTCCAACTGTCCAAAAAGCCACTGCAACATGACGAAGCCCAGCAAACAGAACACACCTAAACAAGACTCCTCTTTTTCTTGCCAATCCGAATGATATTCTTCCCAACTTATCATCCTGTGTCATTCTGGGGCAGTTACATAAGAAATCAAGTTTTAAAAATGAGGTTGGCTTCACATGGATGATAAAACAGATGGAAGTAGCTTTCATTTATACTCGTTTTACATGGATCAGACGAACATTGATTAAATAATACTGACTTGTCTTTGTGCAACACAGCACTCATCCATCTGTATCTACCTGTCTGACTGGACGTCTAACAGTACACAACACAGGTTATTATTTTTGGTGCTTGTCGGAGTGCTGAGAGCAGTAACCTCAGTGGGGAAGAATAACCACTGAAAGTGGGGAAGCATGCTAAGATCTTTTATGTTTTAAAAAACATAAAGCTGGTTGAAGAAAACCAAATTTTAATCATTCATGTTTACAAGGGAAGGATGTTAATAAGACTCTAATTGCTGGTGGTGACCATGACTTTGCCTCTTTGTTGCTGGCTTCTCTTAGTGCCCCTTCTTAAAGAAGGGCGAACGTGAAGAAAGGCAACCTGAAGAAAGAACAAGGCAAATCTCGAGGGACACCAAAGTCCATGTCTGCTTCAACCTTGTAATTTGGGTGGACCCACGCCAATTGTGCATCTTTCTATTGTAAAGTTGAGGTGAGGTCACCCCAGTATTCTTCAAAACAATTAGAAAGAAGCATCACCTTTGTACCTAAGGTATCCAACTCCTTCCCTAGGCTTCCTGTTGGTATTTGGTTTTTCTGAGCTTGACTCTCAGTTATGTCTCAGTCCTTCGGACTCTGCCTACCCAAATAACCTTCTGTGGGGTCTCCTCTCCTTCCCAGCAATCCCTCTAAAGTTCCTGGCTGGAATGTTGACCAGGTTTTCTTCAGCATCTCTTGAGAAGAATTTTGTAACTATGAGATGAAGCAGATAGCTAGATTTACTCAAATAAAAGTTGATTCATAGACTTTGCCACAAACATATGAAATTTGCACATTAATATCTGAAACCTTACCAATATGCCAAACCCTATGTAGCATCTGAAACTTTACCAATATTCCAAACTATTTTTTTCACTGCCTTCCTGCCTGCACACTTGGCAATCAGTCCCCACCATGGCTTCTGACCACATCATTTTAAAGCCAACAACGGATCTGCAACTCAATGAATATGCTTCACTGAGAAAAAGGTGACCAAATAGAGGGCAAATCCCTCTTGTGAAGGATTCAAAAGAGAAGTGGAATGCCTCAAGTAGACAGTTGCTAATATCCAAAACTTTGCATTCATGTAGTCTTTAAGCTGATGGTCTGAAGATTCCATCCTTTTATTCCCCCCATCAATTAGAACTTTGCTTTAAACTCCGTAACTGGAAAATAACCTGCCTCCAGCATATAGATTTATGATTTTGCATGATATTCTTAATCAAAAAACAGAATGGAAATATAAATATTTATATTCAATAGTTATAACAACCAACACTTCGATAACAATTACTATGTTTTAGTTGTTATATATGCTACATACTAACTCATTTATCTTCACAAAGACCCTACAAATACAAATCACAATTCTGTAGAGGAGGAAACTGAGGTATAGAGAAGTTCAATAACTTTCTCAGGGTCAAACAGCTAGCAGGTGGAGAAGCGAGGCATGGGTTCCAGAAATTCAGGCCCTGGAGACTGATGACCTAGTCAGTCATGCTATGCTTCCTCTCTAGCTAAGCCAGAAAGGGTTCCTGGATGGTTTCACACTTGCCTTTCAACTATTCTCCTGAGATACAATGTCAGGAAAGCTGGGAACAAAAATCTATGTAGTGCGGCTAATCTAAATTTATAATTCTAAACCCCAAACAAAAGAGTGATCACAAATTTGCACATCAGATTACAGTCATTGAGTAAAATTGTATCCTGATATGAGAATGTGCTTTTTCAATAAAGGTAAAGTCATCATCTTAAAGCAAAGTCCTTTAATGTTGCTGCAAAATTCAACCTTTTTATCCAGAAGAAAAATACAATTCAAATATGCAAAACACCATACAACACTAGTTGATCTGATTTCTAGTTTCCCTCACCCCATCAAAAGAAAAACCTCAAAATATTCCCTTTAGAAACTCATCAAAGAGAAACCACAAAAAAGGATAGCCTCATCCTGTTTTTGTGTGTTTTTATAACAACTAACAAAAATTTAATTATATAGAAGGAACAGACCAGCTACTTCATTAGCCAAACTATGGGTCAGACTAACCATCCCTTTTCCAGGGCATTGAACCTTCAGTGACATTCACTTCCAGAGAAATGCTGTCTTTTTACATAGTCTCCATCAGCAGGGTCACTGGTTCTTTCCTGGTGTGGTTCGCCCTGAGATATTCTCCACTTCCTTCTGAGGTTTAGAAGAGCTATCTGTCATAGACTATCTATTTCTACAGTGAGGCTTTTTAAATAATATTTATTCATATTCTCTCCCTCCTCTGTTTGAAAACGATAAATTAACATTTACCCATTTGAAAAAGACTCACGCTTGCATGGATGGGAAGGGCTATATTTTGCACAGTTGATGGTGTACTATTGGCATAACAAATACTCTCTTCAAAGAGAAGAGTTTGGGTTTAGTTGAATCCACCAAGGCTTTAGAACCTGGAAGGGGTGGACAGTCTGGTGATGAGAAAAATCTGGAAGTCAGAAACCAGCGTGTTAACTTTCCTGTGGCTTCTGGTTGGCTTCGTGGATCGTGTAACTTAGGTCTGGTTGGTCTGTCTTGCCTTTTCCTATAAATGTCATTCCAGCGTCAGGTTTGCACCCTCATTTTCTCTTATCTCCTTTGTCTGATTAGTAATCGGATCGGAGTCTCCCTCTGTCAGAGCGCTTCTGAGCTAAGCCACCAGTAGGGAGTGAAGGACTGAATAAGATGCTTTTCACAATTCTCAGTAGAACTAATAAATGGGGGTGGGAATGCTCCACCTTTAATGATAGAAAAGGCAGAGACTATAAATGTATCACATTCATCAAAGCCACCAAATAGTTTTTCAATCAGCTAATTTTTGTAGAATTAAAATTTTGTCTTTAGAGAAGTGATAAAATTGTATCGACTTTGCATGTCGTCTAATGCTTTGATTTAAAATTCTAAAATATATTATGTAACAAATACAGGAAATCACTTAAAATAACAATATCTCTACATCATTATAATTGATACGCATGGAAGCACAAAGGATTAAAAAAAGATAAACTGTACTCAGTTTGAATCATTCAGCCCTGTATTTTAAGCAACTCTTTGATAAACATTTTCTTTGAAATTATATCGTGGTACTAAGGATAAGTTTATTTCACTGAAGATTTTATTTGCTTTTGGAAATGGATTAAAATTATCGTAATCTACCATGAATTAAAAATGATGAAAAAACAATAAGAAAAACAAAACACTGGATTCTTTTTCAACTCAGCAGGGCAACATAATGTAGTCTCTAGAATTCAGATAAGCTATTTTACCACTTTAAGTGTGTGATTGTGTTGAAGTTGATTTGGAGGTGATGCTTCCAAATAAAAATTCAAAATAGAACACATAACTTGTGATTGGTGGGATTACACCTGCGGTGCATCTTACAAGGGTACATGTGAAACTTAGTAAATGTAGAATGTAAATGTCTTAACACAATAACTAAGAAAATGCCAGGAAGGCTATGTTAACCAGTGCGATGAAAATGTGTCAAACAGT